>BMAW01074288.1:0-35906 GCA_019974015.1 Nephila pilipes
TTCAGTATGTAAGCAAGGAAGCTTTGTTTATAGCTTGCGTAAATCACTCGAAAGGCTTCAAAGAGATGGAAGTATGTAAGAGTGTCCCATTCTGCTTAACGATATGATGCAGCGAAGCCTGCGATGAAACATTGTCACAAATCGATTCGTGTTTAAAAATGGTTTAGTGATTCAATAGACAATATAGACACGAGCGGGTGAGCTCAAACGTGGATTAAAAAAACTTTTTTGGACATGCCCTATATCGGTTACCATCTTTTATGGTGTAACTGTTTTGATAAGGTAAATCAAAATTAAAAGCAGACTGAAAGAATCACTTTTTGATAATATCTTACAAAAATTGGTTGTTTTCGAACTTAATTTGGAACAGGGCCGAAAAGAAACTTCATTAAATTGCGTTAATATTTAGTACAACAACTTATAAAGAAACGTGAATGCTCAGTGAAAAGTTTTGGTGAGAAATATTTAAGAGATAATTTTAAGAAATAAGAGATGAAAATAAACGCCAGGAAAAGACGAAATTCTCTAGAATGACTCATGATGAATTTCTCTTCTAACTTTAAAATATGAAATTGCAATGAAATTTACATCAAAATTGAGTAAAATTAGTATTAGACTAAAGCAATTATTAAACAATTGTAATAATATTTACGAGTAAGAAAGCGACAGCAGAAGGCTGAAATGTAACCGAAAAGTTATACAAAATATTAAAAAAAAATAATTATGATCCAGTTACAAAAGTTTCCAGATAAATTCAATCTTAGAAATAAAATTCAGATGAAACTGAGAGGGTGTAAGTTTAATAAGGGGACATAAACAATCAGTCTACGCCAAACGATTTGAATCCTGCTGCTGAAGAAAAAACTAACTACTAACTATCTGTATTTTCAAAACACTCCCGAAGACATTAGTTTAATAAATGCATTTCTTGAAAGTCTGAAGAGTATCTTTAAAATCAATATCGCTCCTAGGAAACCGAACTTATGTAATAATTTCTTATCAAAAATTTTGTTTTAAAGAAACAGCACATATATTTATGTTTGGAATATTTAAATAGTTAGGTGCTTTTGAATCAAAATATCAAATTTGATGCACATATTTTCTTTATTTGCGATACGACACACGTGCAATGAAGTAACTAGAGCGAGAGCTCAGGCCCGTAATCAAAAGGTGTCTGAAGAACCTGAAATTTCAAATATCTTTCCTATGCGTAGGAATATTTAAAGGGACTTTGTACTTTCGGTCGGAGGAGGAAGTTTGAATGGAGGGCAAAAGCATTGGGATTGATTTAGCGAATAGCTAATTAAGTGGAGGTGGGGAAAAAAATAAAGAGAATCCTTCGGGAATTGAGGGTCGATTCAAAGATGGCTGACCTTGAGTAAGTATTCTGTAATTATTATTAAATATTTAAATTGAAACTAAGAACACAGAATTATTTTTGTGTAAATACATGATACTCGTCAGTTATCAAACAATTTAAACATTCAAAAACAATATTCAAAATACCAGCAACGCAAAGCAAAAGCTCATGCAATTCCACTTGGTATTGCATCATATGTTATGTGAAATCGGAATCAAAGAAGACATGTTGCACTTTAGAAGAGATCCTTGCCACTGGATTAAGGATTTTAATTGAGATATTATTCACTAGAACACCCTGAAGTCAGGATAAAAATAAATAAATACGAAGCATATCTCAGAAAAAACGGTTGGAACTAAAAATCAACACTTTGTTACCCAAGTTTATGTAGTTAATGTCACGAGTGTCACGTGAACTGGACAAATTAGTCATTTTAAAAGAAATTCAATTGTCTCGCTACTGATTCACGATACTTTTAATAAGAATACTTTTCGCCTTTTATAATTATTCGAAATAATTTACTTCCTAACTTGTAATACCATAGTGATCTTTTTCTTTAACTATGGGGTTTAGTATCTTTGGTAAACACGGGTGACCCGCCCGAGATACCCTAGCGATCCTTCTCTGTTTTCGACCCTCCTTGTCAACCAATTTGTCTTTTCCTCACTTTCTTCTCGTCTAGACCACACTGAATTCTTGTTTGGAGCAGCATAGCCATATTTGGCTCATGCGCCAATAAACTTTACTTTCTCACATGACCGTTTTGTCTATCAATCTTTTTTCGGTGTTTTAATGTCTAGATCAGACTTACCTTGTATACCTTACCTAAAGTATGGCCACATCTGGCTCTTGCGCCAATAAAACTTCACTATCATCATCATACATACTTGCAAATGTTAAAAGTAAACTTTTTTTAACCTCTGTATGTTCGTTTCTTAATTACGTAAGCATAATTCAGCACAAACCGAAATTTTGACGCAAGTATTCTATTAACGCAACCTTTATAAAGAAAGATAAAAGGAACTGAATACGCTGAAAAAAATCCAATTTCGTCCTTTCTGAGTCGAAATATACTTTTGCCTCAAATAGAAAAAAAATAGAAAAATATGGAAGAATCCTTACCATATAACAAAATATGTATCCGCTATAATCCACCACTGCATTCAAGAATGTGCTGTTACTTTTTAAAACATATATTTAATATTTGTGTTCGATGCTATTATAATTTTTTAAACTTAAGTATAAGCAACAAAGACGAGAAGCTCATTCAGAGGGCCCTAAATATGCTTCCAGCCCATAAAACGTGAGGTGAACTAACAGAACGTGAAGCACATGGAATGAAATTTTTTCCCATTTAAGATATTCGTTTGGTCTGGTTTGGTTTTAATAACGTCGCAATAGAAACAAAGCGAGGGCTATTGGCGACTATAGGAAATCGTAAACTAAGAAGTGCGTTTCAAGATCCGTTTCTGATGCAGTGATTTAAAAAAATAATAATGCATGTGGCTAAAGAAAGGCAGTATCTGTACGGGACCTACCTGCTCCAATTCACTTGTGCTGAAGAGAAGCCCTTTTCTTTATTTTTATTCTTGTTTCTGGAGACTCAAAACATTTTGATTATGTTGAATATATATCAAATTCACTTTTGCTTTGAAAAAATGAAAAAAAAAATATATTGATGCATCTTGTTTATTTCACAAATAATAGATCTTTCCATCACATAACATTTATTCTTCTCCAGCAATGCTATTTCTTTTTTACAATAAATTTAAAGATTGGTATTCGATGTCAATGGAAATTTCCCTAAAAATAGTTATACTCGTGTTTTGCATTTCTGTTTTGCTGTTTATGGCTTAAAATTCTTACGATATAATTCGATCTATCGTATGAATAAATTTCTTTCTTCCTAATTTTAAACCGAATAACTTTGTCTATTCTGTTTGGTCATCATCAGAATAAATTTACTTCTTTTATCAAACGAAATAATTTCTGGCTTACCTTTCTAGTAGTGATCACTAGATTAAAATGTATTCGTTATCATGCTCTTAAGTGATTATCATATTTAAAAAATAAAAATATATATTAAAAGTTACTTTTACTTTTGAAGTGTTCTATCATACCTGTACGAAAAATATAAATTTATATTTGTTGTTTTAGCCTGTAAAAGAGAAATTTACATTTTCAAAGATTTATTAAATACAAAAAAATATCGTTTCAAGAAGATATCTAATAATTTAAAGTTAATCAGATAAAATAATATTTGAGTAAGAAATTGGGTTATTTTTCGTATGTTACTAGAAACTAAATATATAAATAAATAAAATAGATATTTGATATATCTTATGTTTTCTTATGCAAGTAACATCAAAATTTCACTAAGGTAAGCGAATAATTCATGTAATTTATTCCAATTTATCAAGTGGATTTTTCTCAAGATATATCATTAACTGTCAATAAATTAAACTGTTTATGAAAGTACAAACATTGACATGAGAGTGAGATAGTTACGAAACTTGGCATAAATTTACTTGTCAGACAGATATGTGAATGATTAGAAATGCAGAGAGATTGTGCATTGCGTAATGCCACTAGAGAGGTTTGAGCTCCATTGGATTTTAAAACAAGTAAGCAGCTTGTTTGTTCAAACTGATGGAATTTTGAATTCGCGTGACCTCTCATTCCTTTTTCCTCTGAGGATGAAAACTTTGAAATCTTTACACCTGGTCACTTTCTCATTGGAAGACCTGTAAGTGCAGTTGTTCAACTACATTTATGCTCTGTAAATACTAATACATTTGATAAATATGGAAAAATTACTTAAATTGTACAAAATATTTGAAAGTAATGGAGAAAGGATTATCGTACACAATCACGTACTAAAAATGGCAATTTGATAAATCAAATGTAAAGCTTTATAATGGAGGATAATCTTCCGATAGCTCATTGGATTATGGGAAAATAATTCTGATATACCCAGGTATTGATGGTGTAATTTGAATTGTCCAGTTAAAATTCCCAAATGGTAATGTTGTAAAAAGACACACTTCAAAAATTGCTATTAGACCTTTTGTGCATTTAGAAAGTTGAATTCTAACGCCAAATTGAAATATTATTTTTATTGCTTTATATTACTTATTGTGTTATAATTCTAACATTTGTTGTGAAATCGTTTATATTTAATTTTCATGTAAGTCTTTGTTGTTTTGATATGATATTTCAAGGTCCGGAGGGATGTTAGCTCCAAAGCTTCCTTGTTGGAAAGTATTCAACTTTGCCAAACGTTCAATGGCATTGGGATGACATAAGAGCAGGAAACGAATTCTTCGCTCGGACATTGTTGGAAGTTTTTAAATGTTCCTATAGTTGCGGGTTCAACCCCATGTCCAAGTCTTTTAATAAACTCTTATAATATTTGAAATAAGTTGTCATCGTAAGATTAATGCCATATTTTACATGTCCCTCGTGTCTCAACCTCCATTCGTTTATAATTTTTCCTACAATAAATGATCACTTTGCTTTTTTTTGTAATCACTTCCTTACATAATCGTTGTACTTATGTATGTAAAATTTCATTTCCTTCTGACAAATCTTTCTAGGTTCGGAAATTGTTAAGGTGGTGAGTGTATTTCTGTTTCAATCAAATTTAATAACTATAGTTATAGAATTTCTCTCTACTTCTGTTTGGAAATTTAAAATTTCTTTAGACCCTATCTTCACTTCAAGCAATATTTTCCTGATAAATCACTGTATCACAAATTTGGACTTTTAAAAGTGATTTGATAACATAATGCTTATTAATTTCTTCTTCATTTGTTCTATGCTAAGATGCGCATTATACTATACCTGTTTGACTTCTTAATAGTGTCCTGAATATTTGAGATGTATGAACGTTTGGAATAATTTATGACATTTGGAATTTTATAGACATTTTCATATAATGGAATAAGTGTCGTAAAAAACACCACCTAAATACAATGTTTTCGAGATTTTCACATACAAATTTGGAAACATCACTTTAACTAATATCCAATAACCTTAAAGTATTTAAGTCTATATTCAATGCAATCACTTAAAAAGCTAATGTAATCTTGTTTAATTATATAATATGAAGCACAAATTGCATAATATTAAGGTACTAATAAGTAATACTGCGTACTATCAAAATATTTGGATTTTTCAGAGTTTTTTTCAGTTTATATGCCAATATCTGTCTGAAATATTAGGAAATGAGTTTTACAAAAAATTCTAATTCTTAAAATTTTATAGCAATGATAATGAAAATATTTTTTCCTACTTATTCATTGGTTGAGAAATATATCTTTGATTACTGGTTTTATGTTCCGTGAACAAGTATTTATTCAATCAGTATAAAGGAAGAAAGGGAAGTATGATCGTGTTTTTTTTTTTTTTTCCCTAATCCTTTCTTCTGGAACATATGTTGAATAAAAAGAAATTAAACTAATTTTTTTTGTTAAAGGTTCTCTAATCAGTTTATTTTATTTAAATTAGTATTTGATTCAATCTTCATTAAGGATTTTCATTTTCATTATTTTTACTTTAAACAGTTAGTATTTCAAATACTTTTACTCTGAAACTACTACGTTCTATTAAATTCTTATTTGTTCATGTTTAATTTTAATACGAATTTTACGATCTCTTCGATGAAATACTCAATACAAGCGTAAAAGTTTTGTATAGTTAACGTTACCCAAAGTTATTTAAAATGACTGGTTTATTTTCAGAGAGGAGGAACTTTATCAGTTTTTGAATGTGTTAATTTAATGAATATGTAAATAGTGATAAAACTTCTTCGAAATTTTTCTTAAAATCTTTAAAAGTTTAAAACAAAATGTTTTTAAAACAATTTCAGTAGTGAACAATAAATTTATTTTCGTTATTGTAAGAAAAAGTATCCCCGTTTTCAAAGGCTGAAGGAAATGTAGAAAGTTCTCTTGACAGAAGAAAAGATTCTACTAAGTTTTCCACATTTTAATATCTCCTTCATTTCGGTTTTATGAGAGAAAGACAACATATTTGTGAGCACATCGAGTTTCATTACGACATTTTCTTTAGTTTGATTAAATTGATATTTTAGGCATTTAAATATTTCTTAAAATCATTATAACACTAAGCATACACCCCAAACCGTCTGTTCATTTATGTCTAGATTATAACTCTATTGTTATAACATTTTAAAACATATTCAGATTAACGTAACGTGGAAAAATATTTAAGGAGATTTTATACTATTTATTCTGCTTCTTGTACCTTACTGGGCCCTATTTAAGAGATGGTCGCATATCTAAACAATGGTTTAAAATTGTATCAGATCAGAATATTCATTAATTTGTTTCATTTCTTTTATTTCTCATTTCAATTTTGAAGGAATATTTTTAGGATCAAGCAATAAAAACAAAGGGTTTTTAACTTAAGTAAGCGGGAAGAGGTTTACAAAAAGGCTTTGGGTGAACCTCATAGAATGAATACAGTAATAAATTATTCCCAGCTTCTATAAATCTAGCGATCATATAAATAATATAAACTCGGCAAAATTATTCTGTAAATATTAGCCAAAATAAAAACTACTGTTCCTTTTTCATCAAGACCAGATTTAAAATATTCTTTTACAGGTAAAAACCCTCTTTAACTTTACATGAAGTATTTTAAATTAAAAATATTTTGAACAAAATTTTGGACAACCTTTAGAGTATTTTTCTCTTTCATATGAACTTCTTTAGAGATCCATATCAACACTTTTAAAGACATGTATTATTGCGTTATTTTTGCACCAACTTACAAACACAGTTAACAAATAATCTAAATTACTTTTAATGTGCTTGACATGTCATGAAGACTACATCCCTTTTCACGACAACGATCTGAAACATAATAAATAAAATCAAATTGTCTCAGAAGTGTAATTTTATTTTATTTTCAAATTGAATAAGTGGTATGAAAATATCAACAAACACTCATTAAATCCTTGATTTAATTATATCATTCCTCAAGATAATTTTATTGACTACCTTGAAAGGACCATCAGCAGCGACTATTACATAGCGTTATTGGACCGTTGAAGGACGAAATCGCCGAAAAACGGCCGCATTTGAAAAAGTGCTACTTCGCAAGACCGTGCACCTGTCACAAGTCAGTAGAAACAGTATCAAAATTCACAGGTGGGCTACAGATTGCTTCCTCATTCACTGTATTCTCAGATCAAACATCGACTATTTTCCTGTTCTCAGATTTCAAAGAATGCTCGCTGGGAAGAAATTTTGTCAGTGAAGGGTGATCAGCTGAAACTAGGCCTATTTTGAGCAAAGGATATACTAAAATGTTAATCAGAAAGTTGGATGGTCAGCTATCAGTCTTATCACCAGATAAATGAACTGAAATTGGATGGATTCTCGTGAATCAAAATAGTTACTATAGAAAGATGTGTTTTCACTATGGTGCGCAACCGGGACTTTTCAGTTGATATAATTGAGTTCACTCCTCAAGAGAATCGTGTGGATCGGATATATGAGGGCTGCTGTCAAAGAATATATTATCTTTCTTAATCGAGGATCATTCGATTATCAGCGCTCACTTTCTTATGATGATCAGTTAGGATCAGGTTCAATCGGTATGCTCGTCCTGCACCTATAGTGTAATCAGGTGGGCTTTTTCTTGTGCGTTTATATAGTGTCGGTTCAGTATAATGGTTTAACCACGTTAATGGTTCATACAAGTTACAAAGTAATTAAGCACTCTCGGTCAGACCAAAGGATATTCTAGAACAAATGATAAAGAACAGAGGATACATCTATGGTGCCACCACGAACTAACAATGTGAATGTGTCGGATCATAAGATTCCCGTTTCGGTCGCGGGGCCATGATTACTTCGGGTCAATCCATGGACTCTATGGGAGGTGGATGGTATCACTCAATTATCCGTTCAACTGATCGGCACCTAAAGGTCGGAAGAGTGGAGATGGGATACCGTGCACGGTTCAAACGGGATCGGGGCTTAAAGGATCTCACTTTGGTTAATGAGATTGATGGAAAGATGGTCTCGAAGCTCAGGTCAGATCCTCGATCCACCTCTGCCTAAGACCTCAGATTACAGGGTCCATCGATCCTGGAAGTCTTCGATCGATGGCGCAGAAACGATGTCGAATAAAATAAGAACTAATTCGATTTAATGCCTGTGATTTCTTTCTTGCCTTATAGAGTGTTTTGTTTTATTATTTCTTGGATCATCCTGAGACTCGACTGTCGGCATGGACTTTCTCGATTCATATAATCGTTAATTGGAGTTGAGTTCAGGGCCAGACTAAACTGGAAGTTCGACTGGAGGGTTGATCCCAGTTCACTGGGCTTCATGCCTCTGTTAATTTTATTCGGGTGTCATATTTCAGACTCTCTGCTTCCTGGGGATGTTCGATAAGGGATTTTCGACCTCGTAAACTACCTAGGATGGGAGAGTTCACTCCTGATGTCGGATGTATCTGCCCTGAATATAATCACAAAATTATCTTTGTCAGGGATTAATTGTTATGCATTGAAGGACCTTGTTTGCTAAATGTTGATGTGTTGTTGATTTTGCATTTTCAAAGATCAAGAGTTTATCTAGTTCAGGAAAGAAACTAATCTCGTTTTATGCCTAGATCAATATACCTGGTTTGAATTGAATTTTAATAGGAGAATTTGTGAGCAATAGTTTATATCAGGCACAGTTAATAAAATATTTAACATAAAATATTTAAGATTTTTCTTGGGTCATGAATAATGTCTGGGAGGAAAACATCAACAATGACAAGGTAAAAGAATCTTTCCTGATTCAGGGTTGTATGTTCAAAATATGTGTATAAGTAATATAAGAGTGAGACAAAGAAACATTTGAGGTGGATTATATAAGGGTTGTGCCTCAATTCAAGAGCAGCAGTTGCTTAGCGAAGAGGCAACTGATTCAAATGAGTTTAATGTGATGCAAGCTAGAACAGTGGGTTCTGCCTCGGTGATTTTGCTTCCTCAGCACTGAGGTTTGACATGAGTGCAGACGTTGAGGAGCTTGGTCAGGTGGACCTTCAGGCAACATCTGCAGTGGGTGTAAATATCATTTGTGAATTTAACATTGGTGCCACGAAGGGTGTTAGCACAGATGTTTGGCTTTGTGTTCTGGCTGGTTCAAACAAGAAAGGGACAGAATGTCTAAATGCTTTAATAATAACCCAGATGCCATGTGCCGTTCATTTACAAGGCTCGATCTTTTCTTATATTTAGTTGATTTTTAATGGTTTCAGTTTCATAATAAAATGAAGATGAAACAAGTATGGACCATATCACGTGGATTTCCGTTCTACAATTATGGTGTGCGTACAACATGCTCGTCAAATGCAATGAGAGATGTTATAAGAATATTCATTCAAATAACAGTGACAAATAATAAAGGAGGCCACATCTTGTACGTTTTTAGGTTATTAAGTTATATAGGTGGAAAACGGGACAAACAGCCTTGTAGACATGGACATAGTAACAGATTGATTATCAGAGGGTCTCTGTGGTTCTTGAACGAGGGATTCTTGGGGTGAGCTGTCTTCTCAATCGAAGATCAGCTCGGCTGTGGTAACAGAGGCGTGATCAATGACAGTTCGAATCTGTATAGTTCAGGAGGAAATTCATGTTGGGTGGCCTACAAAGCATTCTCCGATACTAGGAGCCAAGGAGTTCATGCCTTTGAGTTCTGAGTGGCTGCTAAGGGCATAAATTCCGATACTACAGTTATTGCATACAGAATACTTGTAGTTTGCATAATATGAGCATGTGGGAATAACATTATAATAATAATAAAGCTACCTTATTGGAAGCGGATAAAGGAGGCTCCATTCTCTGTTATAACCATGTGTGAGCATATCTCACATCAATTTTAAATCACCACACGTGCAGGAAGAGACTCAGATGCCCGATTTTGGGCACATATAATGAGTTTGGAATTTGATTTATTGCAATGTGAATCTTTTTGCAGAATAAATCATTATAATGGTACATTCAATTAATTATTAGCATATTCATGTTTTTGAAATTAAATGAAGTGAGTTATCATATTATTCGTTGAACTCCAGGTTCAAAACCATTGCAGAAAGTGTTCTTTCTACTTATTTTATGAGCAATTTCAATTTAAAATAAAATTTTCAAGAAGGTTAGGTGACAATTTTTCTTTCCAGAATATGTATATCAAAACGTGCTGTAGTTTATTACAACTACATTAGAATGAAAATGAAATAACGGATCAGCTTTTAGATCTCACCATTATTTATTCCCCAAAGTTTTCAATTTTGAAAATAAAAATTCTTCTTCATTTCAAGACCAGACATTTCCACCATACACTTGACGATACTCAAAATTTCAAAGTTATTTGGATAATTCTAGAAATTATGTATGTATTATGTGTTTAAATGGACACATGCCACTCCCATTAATTTTTAGTTTCTGTTTACATTTCATTTATAAATAACACTCATTAAAATATTTTAAATGCAGATACTTATGAGAAGGAAGCCTGGAACAACGCACATTTTTGAGAAACTTCAGTTGTAAGAAAAATTATTTGATATATGTATATGAAGAGCGTGATGTAGTTATAATACGTCACTTATAATGAAATTGGAATACAGGATTAGCTTTGAAGTTGTTTCAAAGGTATGAAATCTCAAAATTTTCTAACACGTTTGAAAAATATTTTCATTTCAAGCTGAACATTTGATATCCATTTGACAGAGCTGAAAAATTTAAAGTTATTCGAAAGGTCACACAAAGGTGTGTTTCGTAAGATCAGTGTGTGTTTAAATGGACTGATATACCTACAAATTTTAGTTTTTGTTTACATTTCATTATTTTATTTATAAGTAAGCCTCATTAAAATATTTTCAACACTGAGACTTATCAGAAGCCTGCTTACACTTTGTCAATGTTAATTTCCACCAAGGTTATTTAATTTTTGAATTCTTAAGCGTATATTTGCATCCTTCTCTTGTCAATTTATTTTGAAACATACTTGGATAATTCTACCTTGAGAAGACCATCTGAGAAAAGTTATGTAAATATTATGATACGTCATTTAGTATTGAAGTGAACCATGCATAAAGATTTTGTATTGTTTGCATAAATTTGTTCAGACTTTTAAATTTGAGAGGCATGTGCCTAGAATTTTATTTTTATACTAATTTTAAAATATAAAATAAAAATTATTCGAATAATTCTACGCACAAAATGTGTTCCACTAAGGTCAGTGTTCCTGTGGACCAATGTCACCCCTACAAATTTTTAGTTTCTGTTTAGAGTTCATTTTTTTTTATTTATAAGTAAGCCTCATTAAAATATTTTAAACGCGGCTTATCAGAAGAGCTGCCACTCAGCACATTGTTTTCACTTTTTGTCAATTTGCTAATTTCCGCACGTTATTTGAATACAATTTTCTGAATTCATAAGCGTATAGTTGCACATCCTTCATTTGATAAATTCTATTTGAAAATGCTTGGATAATTCTACTTTGAAATGACCATCTAGAAAACGTTATGCAGATATTACGATGTTTAGTATTGAGTAAATTCATGCATGCCTTGTTTCTTCCTGTTAAAAACGTTAGTCCATATCATATTCAGAAGGGTGTAGATTGATATTTTCTGTAGCCAGATTAAAAATATATTAAGGATTCATTTAGTTGTATAATAACCACTTGAATAACTTGATATCGAGGACAAGCTTTCTTGAAGGAGAATTGTGGAACATCGTAAGAATCAGTTATGATCTCTTAATTACAATGTACGTTTGAAGTCCCATTAAAATCTTTTGTGATATTTTTGTGGTGCCTCTCTTAGAATTCCTATTTATGTGAAAACCTAACCGAGCAGATACTCAGGAAACTTCTTAATTTGAGTTCACTCTCACTTTGGCCTATATGTTGTAATTTCAAATGCTTCACATTTCTCCAGGGCAGAATTCGATGTCATGCAAAATTCTCAGATCAACTTCCAGAAATAGTCCTTCCCAAACAAAATAGATAGTTTCTAATGAATTTTCAATAATTACAAATGTACCCATCACATGTCAGTAATATTAAATGTTGGTCTGCAAATTCTCTAGCTTCTCCAGGTTTCAGGAGGCTGAAAATTGAATTTTCTCGTTCTAAAATCAGGATTCTCAGCCCCATTTCAGAAGAACTAAATTATTAAAATAGAAATGAAGGACACCCAGTGAACTTATCAACCTCAAAATCAATTAGCAATAATGTTTTCTTTCAACCAAGAATCTATTCTAATTACCACCTCATAAAGTCGAAGCTGTTAAAATTCTGGAAGTGTTGATTTTTAATTTGAGTGAAACCTAAAATCTGCAGGTAAAACATTATACTTAAATCTGGCATAATTATAAAATACAAAAATTACAGGCAGCCATGTGTTCTTGTTTAGACATTCCGTTGTAAATAAAGTATATACTTAACAGACATGAGGGGATTCATGTAAAATTAAGCATCAATGACAGAACTAGGCAACTCATAGGGTTTAGACCTCCAAAAACTATATAGTACTCTACACTATGGAGCACCCAATCATGATATGAAATGAAATGTGACAAGAGACACTTGCAAGCTGACACAGAAAACTAACTAAAGTGGGATTCAATACCACGATGAAATTGTACCAAATCCCTACATGAATGTCTTTTTGGAGGATCTTCTCTATTTTTATTTATTAAATAACTACAAATCTAAACAAGAATTTAAACACAATGCTTTATATGTCAGTCATGAGTAAAGCTACTAGAGGTCGTTATACAATGTTTCAATTGAGTAACATTTATTAGAGTGCAGTCAGCTGTCATGGCTCTCAGGTATTAAACTATGCCATGATTCGTGAGACTGATGAGAACATAACAATCTCAAATAGTGATTATCGTGACTGCGGAAAGGAGCTTCACCTCAAGGAATTGTTGCTACATCTTCCAGCCACCGTGTTCCGAAGCGAAATTTGACAATTCTAAATGATAATATTCTTAATATCACATTTGGCAACCTTTGCCGTTAAAACAACAACAACAACAGATTTTACTTTGATCAATTTGACATCTGTTAATACCTGAAGTCAGACGACATTAATTATAGCCCTTACTTAGTAAAGAATGATCTAACAAGCGAAAATGTACCGCTTATAATTAACTTCATCAAAATATCATTGCAAATTTCAGATGTCTTCTCGGAACTTTTTGTTTAAGCACCTCCTTAAATTAAAAGCTATAGGTGACTTGGACAAAAGTATGCAGTAATTAAAGTATTAATTGTTCAGTTTAATGACTGCCGAGACTATAAAATTAACCACGTTTTATAATTTAGCTCATTTGATTTATTTTTCTGTTTAAAATAAACCTAATTATCTAAGAAATATCTCTCATTTTCTACATATCATATACCTAAGAGTGAGGACATATTTAATTAAAGAAAATATTTCTTGGTATATATTTCAGAACAATATGTTGTGCATTTATAAGGATATTTTAAATTTATTATTAATTAAGGAAAAACAAAATTAATAAAATATATAAAGAACACTAGAAACAAATGAACTATCTGGGTAAGAGATTCTATAACAAATGCGTAATAAAAACATGAAGCTTAAACAGCAGAAACCTATTTCAATAATGTATTGTGAACTTTCAATAACTATACCACATTTCTTGCAAATGAAATACGCCAACAGAAAAAGGTTGATATTTTCCTTCTTATGTACATTTACTGTAAAATGTGGTATAAAATAATTATTTTATACATTACTTAAATGTAGCCTTTTGAGGCATAATACATGTATGAAAATTTTGGAATATCTTAGAAATTGAAGTTATATTTTAGGAAAGAATAAATAAATGCTTTACTGCAAATTATGATGTATATGTTACATTCTATGTAACAACATTTTCTATCGAAATATTTCAAATTTTAAACTTTTTCACATCATTAGTGTTACAATGATTCTATATCTTCTTTCGTTGCGTACTTATTCTGACTGGATTACACTTGAAATCTGAGATTATGAAACCGAGGTCAAGAAAATTATGTCACCGATGGAATTTCGTTTCAGTATTGTATATTTAACTGAGTTTAGCTTAAACGGCACAATTGTGATCAATTCTCCATTGGTCCAAACAGACCCGTGACCTCAAATGATTTCTCTTATCTGTAATCGCTAATTGAATACATGCAACAACATAAAATCGCAGAACAAAGCCA
This sequence comes from Nephila pilipes, assembly GCA_019974015.1. Classification (NCBI taxonomy): domain Eukaryota; kingdom Metazoa; phylum Arthropoda; class Arachnida; order Araneae; family Nephilidae; genus Nephila; species Nephila pilipes. The sequence goes on from BMAW01074288.1 coordinate 14,623, forward strand.
TCCTGTTCCACAGGAGGTTAAGGCATTACTTGGTTAACTCTGAATTTCTGGCAATTGGTGGATAAGTGATACCGCGACAGTTTGTTTATTAATCAGAAATGCCTTCTCGGAAACTGGTAGTAGCTCACTACACAAATATTTCTTCCCTCAAAACTGTCTTCTGGATTCAATTTCCTGAATTAATCTATTTGAACAACTGGTGATTTGTTTAAAACTTTATCATTTAGCTAAAATATATCCAGGCCTAATTGTTCCTCACATGTTAGCAAATGTACGAAAATCATTGTACTGCACAAGCGTGGTTAAATCCTTGGTGCAACGGTCAAAATTTCCTATAATTTAAACTGGGGTTAAAGATGAACTTTGCAGTAAAATGATATTGCAGGAAAACCCTGGTTTCCATCCTTTGACTGCAGGTACAGTTAAAGGTGAAGAGATGTAACGACTCGCGTAATGCAGATGTGCTATTAGTCATATTCTTGTTTACAATTTGTTTTCTTCAACCATTTGTTTCTAGACTTAGGAATTACATCAGCCGGGAGCACGACGTACTAACCGTCCTTCAAATAAATATTCATTTTCAATATACAGTCAGCTCTTGTTTGAGTAGATAAGTCTGAAATAACTCAAAGTCCATTCATTATCCTTTCACTAAAGGGCGTTAGAGATAGTTCAACTAACTTCACACTATGATCTTACTTGTTTCAAAGTCTTAATTTGATTATCACAAGTTGAAACTTTCCCTCAAACTAATTTTAATTTTCTTTTAGAGATGTTGTATCAAGCATCTCGGAACATCAGATGAACAAATATTTCATCTATGGTTTAGAGTACACCTCATTCATCTCGACATAACCAATTGAGTTTATTGGATATATTCACATTGAAAGGCTAAAGTAGAAACAGAAATGTTTTGAGATTTCTTCCAGCTCGAATATAGGCTATTGACATCAGATAAATTCTAAATGCTTGTGCTTCTGTGTTATATCAATTCGCATGTCTTTTCATGGAATATCTATCAAGATCTCGATAAATTTACTTGTCCATGAAGCCCAGGTTTTAATTAAGGAAATGTACAAAAATCAGATAAAATATTAAATACATTTTTAAAAATTTTAAAACTATTCAAAGATACGTAGCAAATATGCAGAAAACGTTAATTTTATTAAAATGTACATTTACACATGGTATTCATTTACTGTAATCAGAAACAAAGTGAACTTGTAATTCAGAAATGTATAATCTGGGGTACAGTCTACTTGGTTTTTCTTCACAACTTCATTTTAGTGGAATAAAGGTTGCTTTAATGGATAAATTGCTTAACAACATTTCCAGTTTTGAAGAGCTTCACTTCTGTGAATTTGTACACAATTAGTGAATTTGCAGAAAGAAAGGAATTTAACATTCAAAGGAAGGAGTGAATCATTCGACCTAGAAATAGACGATAAGTATTCACACTAAAATATATTGAGTCACTGGCGCAGATAGTGAAGTTGCATAAGAAAAGTTTCATGTTGAATTTATGTCCCACTGGAAGATACATTACTGTTGCAAATAAGTGTTAATTTTGTGTACAGCTTTATGATCAAGGTTTGAGAAGTGATTTGGCATTTGGAATCATATTTAATCTTAATCAAGAGCGGGGACAGCATCTTTTAAAGCACAATAATTTATTTTCAGATATCTGGTATGTGATAACCGTCGAGGGCATATGATTACTACTAGTAGCAATTTGTGCCTTGCCCATTTATTTAACTGATAATAATTTACACAATTTCAATATCATTACAAAATAAGTACAATTTGGAAATATATTAACTTGATTTTCTTATTTATACCTTTTTGGATGCTACTCACGTTACCTATTTGGACAATTTTGGCTCAAAGAATACATTTTACGACAATTGCACATAAAGTTTGAAAGTTTGTATGAGAAAATCAATGACATCTCTGCATTTCAATTAATATGGTTAATAACCTAATGGTTAATGCTTAAAATAAATTCAAGCTTTTAAAACTGCCACCGAAACCTCATGTAATATAAAAACTAAAACATTGAATCTTTAAGACTTAACATAACTTTGGGCGAAATGTAATTACTTAGTTTGATACATTTATCAAATTACAATTTATAATTCAAAGTGCAAAATATAGAATAATAAATTATTGATCATGTGGTTCCACCACAAAAACTATCAAGTGCTTCTTCAAATTATATTTCGTTTAAAAAGCATCCTCTTTAGGAAAAGGGCTGCATTCGGATATTATAGAAGATATGTATATTTTTAAGCGATATGACTAGATATCATACGACACACCAAGTTATATTGAAAATTCTTTCAATAAATATTGGTATAAAACAATCATACGATTTTATCTTAGTTATGCATCGTATGCTCATAATTTTAGGTTTTAAATTTCGTTAGAACCCACACTTATTTGTATGAGTACGTTGAACATTGTCCCAATGTTCAATTTAATTTCAACTTTGAAAGGAAAAGATTTTTAATATTATATTTAATAGTAATTTCATGGAATCTTGCTTTTCGACTTTTCGCCGTTCATAACAACCACAAAGATGCATAAATAATGATGATAATGTATAAAATATTGACATATAAATAATGATTCGATGTATAAATAATGATGTATATGAATAAAGGTATGATAGATTGGTTTTAACAGATCTGTATTCCATCATCCTGTGTTATTAGTTAACAGAGCAACCAAGATTTCATAAGCACTATTTTGGAATATTCAGATGACATTATATACGTTCAAGTGTTCATGGTTGTTGTCATTTTGACTTTAATTGGGCTTAATATTTGTGCGCATCAAATCCACATGTCTTCCTTTAAAAGTTTACATTCATAGATTCAGTATTTTACCTAATTTTCTATTTTTATCTATAGTTTATTTCTTGAACTTCTCGTTTTTCTCGTCTTTTTAAAATCTAAAGGAGTGAAAATTATTTGGACTTCTTTGAAAACCTTAACTGCACTATCTATGGTATATACGTTCAAAATTGTCTTATTGTTTCGATAGTAGTGCTATTTAAATTTTGTTATTTGTTCTTATTTTTAAAGTATTTAGCAGGAACTCACCTTTGCTATAAGTATTGTTCTAATATTTAAGTCTAATTATTCATTTCTTCTATGTGGCTGAAATTGAATAAATTCTTTCTTGTTAAAAACAATCTACAACAAGAACAGTTCCATCCTTTGTACCTCTTCAGGAATGATAAGGGCAGAATTTGTTAAATATTTTCTACTGAACATTAGGCTTATACTTAATTAATCTTATGCATAGGTGAGTCTCAAAGAATATGGGCAGAATAATTCAGAAAAGGACTGTCTATTGTAAAGTTACTTGTTAGTTCCTTGATGTTTCGTAGATAGTATTACAATATACCTTTCACACTATTTACATGACATGTGTAGAAAGTATTTTTGAACGATATGAAATGAGATGTTTCATGTTCTCAAAATTTATTTTCTATTTGAATTCTCAAAACCCAGAATATTACTGTCTCATAAATTTTTATAGAAAATAAAAATCTTAAAATTTTGAGTTACTTAATTGATTATTTTAAATTGAAATTGTACAAAATATATTAGGAGTGTAAGATATAAATGGTCGTGTTTGTAGTTCACAATCATTAGAAGTTACTTATAAAGGATTTTAAGCTAGGTATAGCTAATTTACTTACTACATATAAACAAACGATATAAAAATATAAACCATGAGCGATTTATCAATTGGTATTTACTACTTAGCAAAGCAATTGTGACATTGTCTAACATAAAATAAGGTATATACAGATAAGATCAAGTACAAATCAGTTTTCCTGACCTGAGCATTGACATAAAATGGTATCGTAATTTTGCCTAAGGTATATCAATACATTTAAAGTAAAAACACTTTTCCCTTTTAATTATTTCAATGTTAAGATTAATATTCGCTTTTTACAAAAGAACAAATATTAAATTACTAAAACATATGCCTCACAATATTTTAGCAATACTAATAATAAATTTTAAGGTTTTAACAAATCTCACTGAAGAAATACTTAAGAATTTGACGGAAATCCCGCGTTTATGCAAGGAACAAACCAAGTGATATTCTATTTTCATTATTATAAATACTCATAACGCAATTCAAAACACAACTGTTTTATTTTGCAAAGAGTATTTTTGTCACGCATTTCACCCCTAATAAGCGTAATATTTAAAACATTATTGAAAGTACATTTTCATTTGCATGGTACGCTCTGTGAATAATTGGGAGATTCTTCACATTTCAGTACCACATGCCGACTAGTAGAGGAAAAATTCAGATAAGTTCAATCTTTCTTTCCAAAGAGGTTAAGCTTTGAATTGCATTAAGCTTCTAGGCTTTTCAGGTTAGATATGGAAATGCATTTAACGATGGTGTTCGTAAATTCAAGTGCAGTCATCCTTTTGGTACTTCTCTGCGCTTTACTTTAAACCAGTACATTGTTTAACATGGGTGGTCGAGGAGTCATGTTGACTATCCCAAATGATTTACTTTTCATATATTGCTTATTTGTTTCTTCAGGCTAGAGATCCAGTGTTTTACAAGTCTTTAATAACAAAGGAAAAATCAAAGAAAAGAAATAAGGAGAGACTATAAGTATTCAAGATATAAATGAATAAGGGCATATTATACTGGATGTCGATTTGGAAATAATAAATATAAGTATGAAGATTAATGACAGCACTAAACAAAAAGAAAGCCAAAATTTTGTTCATATTAGACTATATTTGATTACTGAGGCTCGATTTAGTAAAGAAATTGATTGTTTAAATTTGTTTATTTCCGATGTAGATTTGATGTGAAAACACAAATCAGGAATGTAAAATTATAAATTAGCTTCTATTCGTAATATGTGACCTTTAGAAAATTCTAAAAATTTACAAATCTAGTGCATATATGATTGTTGAGAGGAACTAGATTGGTTTCAGGAAGGGTGTCTTTCCATCTATTCGCTAAACCGAACAGTACAGGATGAAATTATTAATGATATGCGACAACAGCATAATGCGATGGAATTTAAGTCAGTATTTATAGGAAGCAGGTCTACCTAGAGAAAACTGCAAGGAGACAATTTTGTAAACAAACTGACCAAATTACCAGAGAAAGGTAACACAAACTGTAAACAAATAGACAATTGGTTGTCAGTGCCCCTTATTAAGATGCTAAAGAAGACAAGTTAACAATGTTTGTATGATAATGACAAATGAAAGTTCCCAGATTTATTGACGTAAAATATCAAGACAGAAAAATGGCTCCTGGTTTATTTTTATTTCACGATGATGTCACTGCAGTATCTTGCAAACAAGAAAACGAGTTTAATATCAACGGTCATTCTAACTCAGAAGTTAACCCCAGCTAACCTTCAGTCAACTGCGAAACAAAGTAGTGGCTTATAGTTCTACAAAGGTGGGCCGGCTCTTTTGATGGTGCGTAATCCCTATGGACGCTGTGGCAGGAAGAGCCAAAGACATGTTTTCAATAATATTATAAATATAGCAGGAATAAATGCTGACAATTTATTTTGCATGCTGCAGAGATCAAACTGGAAGTATGCCATTATCAAGAGACTGAATTTTATGCCAAGAAGCCGAAATTGTGAAAAGGGCAATTTGAATGACTAAATGTCCCAAATCTGCCAAGAGAATTGAAAGGCATAATCACAAAAGCATTAGCGCGGGAACCAAAGATTGTAGAAAATTTCTTAAATTAGCAAAGCGATGGAAACTAATCTAACTTTTGTGACTATAAGAAAAGAGAATGACAACCTTTTATTGCAAATGTGGAAAATCAATGTGTTGAAAATACCAGGAGTTGTGTTTAGTACAGTAAAGTAATTAATTATTACATTAATTTATTTTTCATTTGTGTCTATTTTATTAAATTTAGAAAGTAAACAACTTTCATCATATTTAAAAACAACATTAATATTATATAATGAAAATAAAATGAATTTTATATGAGTTACATGTTTTACGTATCTTTAGTGATAGCAACATATATAAACATGCTAGTGTTCTAAGATTATAGCAGCCTTTACAGTAATTCGATATCGCATATAAATAATGTTAAAATTCCTTTATATATCATTCAAGAATATTCGAAGTCAAAAATTTTCAAACAGTTCGAACTAAACTCTTCATAAATCTCCCGTCCGATGTACCAATATTTTATCGTTTATAATCTTTATACCATCGATTATATTCTTCCAATAATAACGAAAATGAATTGTACTGACCGTCCAAATAATTTGTTTAAAAATTCTTATTTTTGATGCATGGATGGGTTAAAATTATTTTAAAATAATATTCAGCATTATGAGATCAGGCAACTTCCACAAATAAAAGTACCGTTTCTTTCATTTGCTCCTTGGATAAGTAAAAATTCTTTAAATACAAAAAGATATATTCAGTGCTTTCTGACGATTACGTTTACAGCTACCGGGAAATGTAAACATTAACACCCCGTCTTTTTAGAATCACTATGACAAACACCCATTTCGGCTAGAATTTCATCGACCATGTAACTCATGCCTAAATTAAGGAAATGTACAGTAGGGACGAATATTAATCTTAAACATGCGTTTGAAGTAGCATAGTCGATGATGCACAGACAATGTGTGAAAATAGGATCCCGAATTTTTCAGATGTGCTTGACATAGGAATTTCTCTTATTTTTGGTAATCCAAAGTAAAGGCGATCGTCTAATCAAAAAAACATTTAATATGACTTTCACTCAGCGTTGCTAGTTTCTTTCTAATATCTCTTCATATTGAAAAAATAAATGTGCCGTTAATGTAGATTTTGTTTTGAAATTTCAGATTATGATAGGATGTACGTTCCCTGATTTTCTACTAGAGTCACGAATAAAATGTGAAAGAAAGGAAATTAACATCGGCAAAAAAGGAATTAAATAATGGCGATTTACTGAAATATTCGATTAAAGTAGCACGAGTCAGTGACGAAGATAACTGAAGTAGAATAAAAAAAAGTCCTCTTGCGCCAAATTATCGTCCCAAAGGTTAAGAAAACTGCTAAACATTATCAAAAAAGTTTTAATTTTGTACATCAAAGGGAGTATATCGCGAAAAATGTTTTCGCTTTTACTTTGCGACACTGGCATTCTAAAAGCACTTTTCGAATCTCATATTATTTGACGATCTACGATTCTTATGTGTTTACACTACAAGATAATCTTTCCCCTACTTTTATATAACTGATTCAGTAATAATTTCAAAGATTCTATAAGACGAATAAAAAAGTTAGATATATTATGTGAAATCTATTTGTTATGCCGTTCTTAAAGTTCTATTACATATAATATATTCATTAGAGATTATTACCTCTTTATGTCCTCGAAGAAACATATCCAAAGCATAATTTATGGCACATGCAAAGAAGCATTTTAAATATAGTATTATGCGTCAGTATTAAACTTGTCCAAATGGAACAAAATAAAAAAATATTGTTTACTTTTGAAATAATTTTAAAAAAAAGTAACATATGATTTATAACTGAAAAGATGTTGCTCCTATCGTAAAAAAAATATATGAAATACAAGAATAAATGTCGAGAAGTCTCATTGACACGAACGTAAGAAAGATTCGAGTATCCGGAAAACAACAAAGAACTCTGTTAAGTCATATAGTAAGAACGACTACTCTTGTGGCGTGAGATGTGTTCTTACAGAAGATGAATTACGGTGGTCCCAGCCGCTTCAAATGACAAAACGAAATTGATAATTGCGGAATAAAGCCTTCTGATTACCCGGGTAAGAGTATTTATCACATGGCTGCTAGAATATAAATTCCAAAACATAGGCTCGCATGAAAAATACACAGAGAATGTATAATCTGCGCATGTAGAAGTTAATTATTCTAATGTGCCGCCTCATGGTAATGCTAGAAGCTGCAAATGGTTCAACTAATCCTTCAGCGCTCAATTTGATAACATATCATTGCATATTATATCATTAAACGTATCAGTATCTGAATGTGTACGAAAATAACGCTGAAAATCAAATTTTGTTGCATATATAAATCAGAATGGAATTTAAAAGTGTGTGTATGACAAAAATTTGAAATGATAGAAATTAATCGAACAGTTTATTAATTTGCACTCACATTCGTAAGATTTATTTTGGAATAAAATCATGTAAATTGATTACAACATTTTAAACACTGAAGGCCAGGATTTCATGACTGTTTGCTAAAGTTTTCGATATACCAGTGCTTTTATGAGTTATTTATTAATAAAAAAGAAATATTTCTTCATTAATAAAGGACTTTTTGTGGCTGCGTCAAGTATATGATGTAGTGATCCTAACTAAGTCATTTATCATTAAAATATAACCGATGAATGATTTTTAAGTTGTGTTCGTGTGTAATCGAGAATTCATTAGCTAGGAGCGTGAAATTGGTTTAATCTGTTCCATCTCGTTTAATGTACGTATATCTTCAGCAAGTTGGTATTTACAAACGCATATCAAAACCGCAATTTACAGAGTCGATATACGCATACTTGTATAAAAAAAGACTAGAGAAGCATTGAAGAAATATGACAAAATGATTCATAATTTATCAAATATACTTAAAACATCTCAATTTTTTCGTCCAGGATAAAAGAAAATCTCAAACAAATTATTAAATCTGATCTTTCTTACCGCATCCAATGTTTTCATGCCTTATTATTTAATTGGTAATATTTGACTTTTAAATAATATTGATCAACATTTTGTCTCGTAATAAATTTATATGTTTATTTAAGTCATGAATTAGCAGAGATGAAAGATGGAACATGAATTAAAACATAGGAGCATTAAGTGATTAAATAATCTCGAGTTTCTCAAATGTACTATAAGAAATGCAACTACAAGTATTATGAGTCCGTGACGAAGAGAATGACATTGTTTAAATAAAACTTTTGAGTCCAATTAAGTCACACTTCAGAGTCAAATGACAGTCTATTGTGCACAGAAATTTTAATTCGGATGATCACACATAAAAAGAAACCTTAGTTATGATACCTAGTTATTTCATCTCTTTTCTACTCTTAGCGTAGCAATTTAAATGCTATGATGTATCGAAGAAAAAAAAATGAGAGAAACTTTTTTAAAGTTTATATTTCTGAAAAAAATTATTATCATGTGCTTTTCATTTAACTTAAAAAGAACTTTTATATCATAAGCTGTATGTTTTTCTTAGAAGTAATAGCACTTTCACAAAATTTCAGTAGCTTTTTTTAATAATTGATAAAATATTTTCAAGGAATTATTTGAAATTGACGAACATGAAAAATGAAAAAAAAAAATGTAAAATAATAATACATAAAATCACTTTTAAAATTTAATGCTTCTTATAATATTTCAATATTATATTTGTATGAAAGTAAATGATGAATAAAAACACAAATTAGAAAAAAAATTAAAATTAATTGTCTTTTTACAAAGAAATTTTTTTTTCATTATTTACAACTATACAATATTATTTACTCTTCAAAACATCGTACTCCGTGTGTAAAAAGTTCTTTTTTTTTTTTATCTCTAAAGTTTCTCCTCTAGAAATTATTTTCTTTACCGGTTTACGTGCATGTTGAAATTCGGTGCTTTCGCGTCTCATTCCAAATAATTTCTTACGTTATTTCAGTATTATACCAAGATCATGTGAGTATTTTCAGAAAGGTGTTCATATAGCTTTTTGTATCTCTTTGACATTTTTTAAAGTCTCTTCGTTGAAATCACAGATGACACCTGTTATTCCATGTTTCACCTCGATCTTTGTGCTCATATATCTCTTTTGGACACTTAGACACAAAATCGTATAATGCAAACTTTTATTTGCTTTCTGTGTTCAACATTGACATAACTTTCTAAAAATGCATTAGACGCATACCGCTGGTAAATAGGAAGAATGTGGCAAAAAACTTTCTTTTATTGGTGTTCGCACATACAGTTTGTGAGAACCTGATTTTTCTCCCTATGCTATAGCAGATTGGTGAAAACATCAAGAACTAACACCTATAGGAAATTTTGAATGTTGAGTACATCTGTCAGTCGAAAAGCTGTGAAGCAATATTGTGTATATTGCTCTTTTCATGGAAAGGACATCCCGTTTGTTTCTTAATATGTTCTTCTGATATTAAGATGCAAAATCCTTTAAGGAAGTTTCAATGTTCCATAACCTTTCCCACCTAAAGAGATGCTTCAAGCTCTCGATTCCTTCACAGCATTCTGTAGAGCAGTGTATAACCTCTTACTAACGAGGTTTATGCAACCCTCTTTTTTTTTTTTTTTTTTATTTCGACCATATTTTCATTGCTATTGAACCTTTCACAACACAATGTTAAAGTTGCATAGGTTATTCGCACAATAATACACTTACTCAATCGACTGTATGAAATAAATCTCTTTAATGATTCCCAAGACACCTGCACATGGTGCCTTCACAGATAGATACACCATTTCACTCACGTGCACAACGAGCGCTTCCCGCTCTTCTCCTCAGTTACGGTTGGAATCAACATTTAAGTTCCTTATTTAAAGTGGCGAGGTGATAGCACATGTAAGCGTTAACATACCGGCCCATATTGACATGTTTAAACATTCAATAATTTTATGTACAACACTATTTCACTAATTACTCAAAATTTGAAGATACATATTCATTAATTATCAGCAATCAAGTAAAAAGAACACTATTCAATTACATGAAATTCTCAGTTTAACACAGCATATAATTATAAATTATGACAATATTTTCAATTGAATATACACTAAAAATATTTACAATGATCAAGAAGAAAAATACGTATGTTTATAGATATTATACAGACACAGGTAATACACAAATTTTAGAGACAGATCTCTTAACCTTTTCGCTACCGAAGGGAGAAAAAAGAAGTGCTTCTCTGGCCCCGCGGCTTCTTACCGCGGAGTGACATGCTGTACCCAGACGATTTTAGATATTAAGCCCAATTCGCGAAAAAAACTCCACTAAAATCGGCTATTCATTTAAATGTTTTGGTATTTACGTATATTATTTAAAATGCATTAAACTTAATATATACGAAAGAAAAAAAGATGTAATCGAAAATTGTATGTTTTTTACATAAAATAATTAGAAAAAAAATCATATCTCTTAAGAAAATTCAAAATATATTTACATTTGTTACATAAATTTCATGATGTTATTATGTACCTTTACATGAAACGTATATATATAAAAAAAACTTATTTTACTGTATATTTATATAAAAAAAATTCAATGCATAGTCCAACGTCACATGCCTAATACATATATTTTGACGCTTCGCGCAAGATTTTGAACAAAGAACACATCTTCGTCCTTTTTTTTTTTTTTATTGTCTTTGAAAAATTTGGATGATTTTCGTTAACATCACTGTCAGATTCATTCATTAGTTCGCAAATCTCAGTATCAGATAAATACTTTCTTTTTCGTCATGATTGTCGCTACAAATAAAAACGGGCCGAATGACAGTTGTCGAATTTTGATGCTGAACGTCATTCAACACCAAATGTAAAGCAGCGTCGAAAAATACGAAGAGCTCATAAGAAAAAAAATTAATGTATTAAAAAGCAAAGAAGATGATATTTTAAACATATTTTATTATGTTTCTTATTGAAAATTGCTTTTGAAAGATTGTTTTTGATTTTTCTCAAAATGAGGTTTTTCAACATATTTACACATGGCAACGTAGATATCAGAAAAAAGTTATGAACCGAATAATTTAAATTTTGCAAGTATATATAGTTTTGAAAAACCCCTACTTCTTTCATGGTCGTAAAATTTGTACGCGTTTAGTAAAAAAGGTGTAAATCATGTATTGTAACTTTTTTTATTCATTGTGATTTGATTCGAAACACAATAAAAATTGTTGTAATAATATTTTCATCATAAAAGTAATACCAGCCCTCAGAAATGTTTTGATGAGTAAGGAAAAATTTACAAAATAATGATATTTTTGTTTATTTTTGAGTTTTGAGCGTTATTCTAGTTATCAATTCATGTACTATTTTCACTCTGTTTTACACTCCAATTTTTTTTTTGAATTAAAAGCAAATTTTTATAAGGGTTTTTCATTGCTTTAGGTTATATTTTAGCATAAAAAATATTTTTATAACAAATATCGATGTATTTCAAAAAATCTTTTTCGAAGGTGTACGGATACCTTAAGTCAAAGACTTTTGCTCCATCACGAATCATCAAACCTAATCCCTCAGCAACGAGGGTTAACTCGTCTTTTTTTTAATTTTCCAATTATAGTCATGGTGTATTACATTTCAGAAAAGAAAACACATTAGAGAAATTTATTCACCTCAAAATCATGATCGATGTTTTGCTTTAGTGCGGTCACTTCTGCACTGATATGGCTCTTTAATCCATAGAAGAATATCACACTTAATCCATAGAAGAATATCACACTTAATCCATAGAAGAATATCACACTTAATCCATAGAAGAATATCACACTTAATCCATATCACAAACTGAAGAATATCACTCACTTCTATTCACGAAACACAATATAACACTTAAAAAGTTTTGTTTCCTAACTGTACTTGCTCTCCGGCAATGCGGACCACATAAACCATTCACTACACAATATTAAATTTCCATAGGTTACTCGCACAATAAAACACCCACTCAGTGGACTGTATTAAGTATATCTCTTTAATAATTCACAAAAGACACCTGCACGTGGTGCTTTCACAGATAGCTCGTTTTACACTTCACTTGCATTCACACCAGCGAATCCCGCGCTTCCTTCCAGTTACGGTTAGAATCCACAGTTAAGTTCCTTATTTACAGGTGGCGCGGTAAAAGCACAAGCAAGCGTTAACAATTATAAAAATTCTAAATAAAGTTATATTTCCTTAAAGCTTCTTTATCTTAAACCCTTCTAAACATGAAATAACAACACAATGGTTTGCTCGTCTGATTTATTTTCAAACCTAACTTACGCCCTGTGAGAATTTCTTTCCTCTTATTGAAACATATATATCCTAAAAACATATGTTCAATAGATACATATTGTGAATATGCTTATTGATGTGAAATATAGTAATCTTTAAAATCTTCTAATAATATACTTGAGAATAACACCACTATATTAAATGAGTTTTACTTCATATATGTGTTAATATATCCTTTATCCAATAACTCACAAATTCTGCAACATTCGTGTCTAATACTCGAAACGGTACTCCTGACCGAGAAGCCGTGAATAATGAAATCAAATGTATTTTTGGTTCTGCTGGACTGTGTTGAGGTTTACAAAGCTGCGTTAGCCTAGTGGTCAAGGTCGTTGACTAGCGGCCGGCGGCAGCTGTGCACATTTAAACGGTCGAGGCTTTAGGTCCTCTAGTTGGTGTGGTAAGAGTGAAAGTAAAGAAAGGTGGTGACAGCTAAGGTTTCGTCCTCGTCATCTCACTAAGACTCAAAAGTACGGGGTCCGTCGTCATTAGTCTTCGTCGTGCTTTTAAAGCAATGTTAATAAAACCAAACCAAACTAATCGATTTAATGTGCAACAATTTCCTTTCTTGCCCCATAAGTATTTTGTTTTATTATTTCTTGGAGTCATCCTAACAGACTTGGCTGTCCACACGAACTTTCTCATTCATATAACACATTATTGGAATTTTAGTGAATATAGTGGTCATGGTTTCGGATTCGTGACCTACAGACGCGGGTTCGATCCTTGAGTGCTAAAGACCCGTTGTGTATCAGGGGTTGATGCACGTAAAATCTGTCAGCGCCCAGAGTCCTCCCGTTGGCGTGGTGTGCATGATAGGAGAGAGGGTTGTCGACTCAGGTGTCATCCTCGTCACTTGACTGAGGTTCAAAATAACCAGGTACGCCGCCAATAGTCCTAGTGTTGCTTCTAGTGCGACGTTAATAAAAAACTAAACAAAACTAGAGGTTGATTCCACTTATTGAACAGAAAACTCTATTATTTTAATTCGAGTAGCATATTTTGGAGTCTCTATTACAGAGTCATATTTCGGCAAGAAATTTTCGTAATCATAGCTTTACCTAAGTTGAGGAAATTTACACTAATTTCGATTACTTATCTTACATATATATCACAAAAATATTATCATTATCAGGGATTAAATGATGATATGTGACTGAAAGATCTCTTGTTTGTTAGATGTTGATGATGTAACCATTTAATTTTATCTTTTCAAATCAAAAGTTGATATTGAATTCCAAAAAAAAAACTAATCTGATTTTATGCAGCCTAAACCAATATATACCTGATTTTAATTTGTACAATAAAGGAAAATTTGTATCAAACATAATAATTTATATCGAACTTTGGATTGTGATAAAATATATTTAACATAAAAATATTCAGAATTTTTACTTGAGTCATGAATATCTTCGGAAGAAAGGAAAATCATCAGCAGTGACAAGTAAGGAAGTAAATATTTTCGATTTAGTTGTATGTTCAAAAAATATGTAATTTTACTATAAGTAATATAAAGTAGAGACAAAAACATTTCTAATTGATTATGTAAGAGTTTTATATACAATTAATTTTGCAATTCTATACGCGAAAGACAAGCAACTGATTAAATAAATTTGAATATTGATACTCAAACTAGGGCAGTGATTTGGTACCTCGTTATTTTTACTTCCTTTTGGGTTGTTTGACGTTGAAATTAAGACGTGAAAAACTTGGTCTTAGACGGAGACGTCTTCCAAGCTACAACATGTCTACGTTGATTGTAATATGATGTAATTTAATGTGGAGGAATTGTGTGCGATGTTGCTTTGTATTACTGGCGTTCTAACAAAAATACGAGAATGTCTAAATATTTTGATAACCGACGAATGCTGTGTGCTTTCACTACAAACCGATCTTTTTCTTACATTTAATTAACTGTTTCATTAATAGTTTCAGAATTTCTATAACATGACTAAAACAAATATGGATATATCATCGTAATTCCATTCTAAATATAGTAATGCGCTTAACAACACTCGTCCAAATGCAACAAAATCAGAGAAGATGTTATAAGAAATATTTATTCAAATAAAAGTAATAAATAACTTAAAGAATACATCTCGTATATTTAAGTTATCAAGTTATCATGGAATTAAGGAAAAACTGAGACAAGCATCATCGTAGACATGAACGCAAGTAACAATTGATTATCGAGAGAATTCTCTATTAGTTCCTTAGAAAGAACGAGGACTCTTGAGATGTGAGCTGTCTTCTCTCATCCAAGAAGAGCTCAACAGATCGCGGCCGTCAAATGACAATTCGAAATCTGTATAGTTCCAGGAGGAAATTCATGTTGCACAGCCTACAAAAGAAAGCATTCTCAATACCAAGACAAGAGTTCCTTTTCTGCAGTGATCTGATGGCTGCTAAGGTATAAATACTATGATACCGGTGAGCACACAGAATACTTGTAGTTTGCATAATATGAGCATGTAGAATAACATTATAATAATAATAAGCCGCCTTATTGGAAGCGGATAAAGGAGGGGCTGCATTCTCTATTTGTAACCATGTTTGAGCATATCTCACATCAGTAAATTTTTAAATCACCACACGTGCATGAAAAGAAGACTCAGATGCAGGATTTTGATCACATATAATGAGTTTTGAAATTTGAAAGATTTAGTGCAATGTGAATCTTTTTATGACAGAATTTAAAATACATTATAATAATTTACATTCAATTAATTATTAGCATATTCGAAAAAAAAATTTAAATTAAATGACACAAATGATTATCACATATTATTCGTTGAATGCCAGGATTTGGAGACTATTTGCAAAAGTGTTCTTTCTACCACTTATTTTATGAGCAATTTAAATTTAAAAGAAAGAAAATTTTCAGAAAATTTAGCTAATTATTTTTTCTATCTAATTATTTTTTTTTCATTAAGAACGTGCTGTGGTTATTACAACTACGTCACTTGGACTGAAATAACGGATCAGCTTTTAAGAGGTCTCAACGGTGTTATTCCCCAAAATTTTCAATTTTTGAAAAAAAAAGAAGTTGTACGTATTTTTCATTTCCAATCCAACATTTCGATACCATCCACTTGACGATACTCAAAAAATTTCAAAATTTATTTGGATAATTCCACAAAGTGCGTTTTAATGTAATCAGTATGTGTTTAAATGGTCAGATGCCACTCCCATTAATTTTTAGTTTCTGTTTGCATATTATTATTTTATATATAAATAAGCCTCATTAAAATATTTTAAATGCTGATACTTATGAGAAGGAAGATTGGAACTAAACACATTTTTCAGATACTTCAGTTTAAAGAAAATTTATTTGATATATGTATATCAAGAGCGTGATTTAGTTATAACTACGTCACTTATAATGAAATTGGAATACAGGATTAGCTTTGAAGTTGTTTAAATCGTATGAAATCTCAAAATTTTCTAACGTTTGAAAAAAATATATTTTTCAGTTCAAGCTGAACATTTTGATATCCATTTTACGAAACTGAAAAAAATTTAAAAGTTATTCGAAAAATTCTACACACAAAGTGTGTTTTCGTAAGATCGGTGTGTGTGTTTTAATAGACCGATGCCACCCCTACAAGTTTTTAGTTTCTTTTTACATTTCATTACTTTATTTATAAGTAAGTCTCATTAAATTATTTTTAACCCTGAGACTTAACAGAAGGAAGCCTGCAACTCAGCACATTTTTTCACTTTCTTTATTTCAATTTGCTAATTTCAAGACGCTATATCAATACAATTTCCTGATTTCATAAGCATATTTTTGCCCATTTTTCATTTGATAAATTCTATTTGATAAAATCTTGGGTAATTCTACTTCGAAAAGATTATCGGAAAAACGTTATGCAGATATTAATATATGTCATTTAGTATTGAAGTAGAAACATGCATAAAGAATTTGCTCTTATTTTGTATAAATTTGTTCCGAATTTTTTGGTGAGTGGCCTGTGCCTAGATTTTTTTTATATTAATTTTAAGATATTCTCTCTTTTCCCTTAATAAGACATTGCGATACCGGTAAAAAATTCATTTTCTTCAAGTAGGGCATTTTTGCTCCTATGTCAGTCGTTATATGCAATGCTTATTGGTATCTATGTTCCCATCCCCATAATACATTGAATAAAATTGAGTGTGTTGAGGGTACACATGTGGGATTACTTACAACGATTACCAAAATCTAAGTAATCCTTTGAAGGATGGTACAAAAATCATTACAGTTCTAATAAAATTTATCTGATATGGATGAATAATAATAAAAGTAAACAGTATCAAGCAGTAAAATAAATTTTTATTTATTTCTTGATTTTTAAGACCAAGAATATAATATATAGCACTGCTTTTAATATAAGACATCTTATTTCTACACTCTCTGATTCGTTATTCTTCGTGGAAATAATAAATTAATTCATATAAAAAATCATATTATTTTAGTAAATTTGGAAATATTAGAACCACAAAACAGGTTAGAAATTTATGATGTTGTATTTTTATTTCTAAGAGAAATAATTTGTGCGAAAAATTGTCAATTAATTTAAGTATAGGTTTCATAAGTATATAATTTTCAGAATAAATATAAAACACTCTATTATAAATTTAATATAAAAAATTTAGTTGAAATACATATTAAGTTTTATTTAAAATAAGTCATATTTCTTATTACATAAATTGTAGTGATATTTTCTTCCACACTTGTTTTTAAAAATGACTCTGATCCATCAGAAGGGAGCGCTTCAAACAAAGAAAGTTCCTTCTTAATCGAAAATCCCTTTGCAGGCATTCTTTCAAAGATATATTTTAAAAATATATACATTTGAAAATTAATTAAGACTTAATTACAAAGCTACTTAAAATAAAATTGGAATTTTTATGAAATAAATTTGCATCCTATTATGGGAAATCTGAAGCAGTAACGAAAAAAGACGAAAACATGAACTGAACGTTCACTAGATAAAATTAAAATGCTGTTGGATGTATGATGTTCGTAATAGTTCGAAAACACCAGTCATCCATGGTATTTGGTTGTATTCAAAACACACCCTGCCATATTCGTGATGAACTAGTATGTCAAACAAACAAACAAACAAAAATTGTCAGCCCTCTTTACTCTGAATTATTTACAGGATGCGTGCTCAATTCTTTTTCTTTCTTTTTAATTTCCGCTACTGCTGATTTCCTACATCGTTTATAGTTTGTAAAGAACCATCCCTTCTTTCAAGATTCACATCTGGTGCTCAAAAGCTGAGGAATCTCTTCTTTCAAAGCGTTTTTATCTTTGCTGAATTGTATATTTTGTGATACCATTTGTCAATGATTTAAATTACCGTGAATTCAAAAACTTTTTTTTTTAAAGTCAATGAGCTAAAATCAATGAGCCCCTTTTGACGGTAGCTTATCGTCTATTTCTTTTGTCGTGCAAACACTTTCTGACGATAAGCGCAAACATGTGTCGTGTCTGTCAATGACAGCAAGTCCTTAATATGCTGTCTCCAGCCAGTTATGTCTTAGACGCCTTGAGAGGGTCGTCCTCCGTCTTCACTTTGTTCGACTTTTTTTGCTATAGATTTGGTTTCCAAATATGCTTTTTCTTCTACGTTTTTGTTGTTGTCTTTTGTTGGGGATGCACCACATTGAAAATTTTCTATCCCTGTTGTAATTTTATTTTCTTTGGAGAATAAGTCGGATTTTAGCCACTCTTGTTCTCAAAAACATATTTATGTTCTCTATATTTCACTATAACAAAGCGAACTATCACATATAAGTCTGAATCGCAAATTTCAGTTCTGCCATCTATTGCTGACCAGCATTCTGTGTGGGTGGTGGTATAACATTTATACAACTTTGTTTGAAGTAAGAAACTAATTCTTTATTTTGTTTTGTGTAATTAGCAGTATTTAAATAAAGTTTTATATACGTAGATTAGGTAGCTGATGAATTTAAAATTTTCAATTCTTATCAGAAACATTCCTCTAAGAAATAAAACAACCATTTATTATGGGAACTTTTATTAGACTCTTGGCAATAATTTTAATAATTTTTCTGCTTGGTTCTACCATCTAATTTAAGCAACCAAATCTATAAACAACCATTTGAAGATAAATGTTTGGAAAAAGGGCATATTTTGCAGAGATTTATAGGTTGATAAAAATGTGGTATAAAATATATCACCGCTCTTCATGGGGTTTTAAATATTAACAAAAATAAAAGATTTTCTTTTTAAAATTTGTCGAATACAAAAATAAGTTATTCACATATTTTATTCGTCACAAAAGTTCATATACTCTTTTCAATAAGTTCAGACAAATAAAAGGTAATAGCAGAGATAAATGACATTCCTGAATTATCATCTGGTTTATAGATTATCTAAGTTAATAGCTACAACTTAAAATTTTCAACAACATTCTAAAATTTTCATTGGGCTTGTTACAGAATTTCAAACATAAGGTATGTTACAACGTGCAATGCCATTAAAAATTAATAAGGTGTTTTTTACATGTGAGTAATTATTTCCATTTGTACGTAGGCTAAAATTTTGAAAACAGTTTTTAAGTATTTTCTGAAAAAAGCACATCATAGAGTTATTGAAAACTGGATATTAAAGACATGTTTTCGGCGATTACAGATAAATTTTTTCTATCAGTCTATTAAAAGAAAGAAAGGATATATTTTTAGATTCTTAATATATCTTAAACATTTAAAGGAAATAAAAATGAATAAACTATAGTGAAATATATTACGGTTTTTTTCTTTCAAGTTTGTTACATTTTAATTCTCTTGATCTCAGATAATCACTTAATCATAATTTAAATAATTATTGTTCAAGAACACTATGACGATGAAGTTTCAGAAAATATTTAAAACTGATGTCATAGCTTTCAAGTTACCTACTAAGTCAGTTTGTTACACATTTGTAGAAAAGCTTATCAACTTTCTAAAGCATTATATGTTACAATATGCCTTTTATTACGAGGTTCTGTATCAGACGTAATGCAAATTTAAGCATAATGATCATTATAAGGTCAGGTAATCTGTAAATAGAGGTCCCTTTAGAAAAGTGTGCTATCATTTCGATTTTATATTTATTGGCAATTATTAAAAAGAGAACCTGATATGATAAGAAACACTTAATTTATGAAAAAAACCTATGATTACATTATGTTCTTTTAATTCAAGTTCTTTATTACCGTTAATATTTAACTTAAAGTGTGGCATTTAGAGTACATAATATCTTCCTCCCTTTCACATGCATTCTTCAAAACTAATAATTTCATTCAATTTTATCATAGAGGACGGCTAATAAACTTCAACTACTTATATGAAGTGATGTCTTATGTGTGTTGAAATCTTTTCAGCACTATGAAAGTCTAAAAATATGACAAAGAGCACTCAAATCACGGTAAACTTCGATTGCTATGAAATTGCCGAACATAGGTGTAAAAATAGCAAATTTAAAAGGAACTTTTCTCTATTGTTCAATTTGTGAACAATGAAGTACAGGTCGAAATTGGCATTGTAACATTGATTCTAGCAAATGTACACTTGCCATGATATAAGAAAAAAAAACACTTCCCAAAAAATGAATTCTTCCAACTTGTACACACGTGATAATTAAGGTACGAACGAGCAGAAGAAATCTTTGTTTATTTCTCATTGTCACCATCATTGCTAACAATCTTTTCAGAGTTTGTTTCTTTTATTACTCTCGTACATTACGGTTTAGATCAGCTAAATCATTTATTATTTCCATCAATGTCAAGAAAGGCGAGTGTGACAGCACTTATATTACATTAAACAGTTTGATTTAAACGTAAAGCGTTTTATAGTGAAGAGAAAAAAACAGGCGAAGAATGAATTATTTTCTCTTTGATTGATGACGACGAGTAGAATTCAATGAAGAATACAGCTGCTCACTGATACTTCCATTAACACATACGGAATAGGAGTGAATTCCACTTAATCTCGATGAGCTCTTACTAATGCGTTAAGCTCTTTTATTTTATTGGAATCAATTTTGCAAACCGATATCTCGACAAATACTTCATCGTTCTTGAAGCTCAAGATTAAAGATAGGATCTATTTAATGTGCAGCAGATTCTGTTTCATCCGTTCAT
Source organism: Nephila pilipes (assembly GCA_019974015.1). NCBI lineage: Eukaryota > Metazoa > Arthropoda > Arachnida > Araneae > Nephilidae > Nephila > Nephila pilipes. The sequence continues at coordinate 35,802 of BMAW01074288.1, forward strand.
AAATATTCTCTTAGAATCAGTAACAGAGAACTCTGTCTCGACTGGAATTCCATCGTCCATGAAGCTCATTCCTAAATTCAGGAAATGCAGAATAACATTCAATAG
>BMAW01074300.1:0-12169 GCA_019974015.1 Nephila pilipes
TTCTTCAAGATTTGGATTCTTCAATTTGTTTATCTCTTCTACTGATAATTTTGGTATTTACCATATTAATTGTTTTTATTAACTTGCTTTTAAAAATTTAACCACAGTATACATTGTTTTTCTTTAATTCAATTTTTCTTTGTTTGTAGTGTTTTATTTGTATATTTTTATCGTTTGGTGTGTACATTTTTATTCAATAATATAGCACTAATTTATCCGTTAATTTATTGAGATTTACTTCCACTTTTATATGACTGTACAGATTCAGTTTTCCTTTACAATTAAAAATCAATTGTATGTATATAGATAAATTAAATAAGATAAAAAAATTAATACCCAGGTAAGTTAATTGGAAATTTAATTTTTTAAAAAAAATGTAAAATAATAAATAAAACATTAAGTTAAAAAGATATGAATCAAATCAAAAAAAGAAAAAGAAAAATTTCAAAATAAAAAGTGAATGCTAATAAAAGATACGAATTTAAATAAAAAGAAAAACTATTAATTGATAAAACGTACATTAAATTAAGCAGAAAAGGAAAACAGAAATATCAAAAATGTTATAGAAATTGAAAAATTTGAAAAATCAAGAAGTTAGAAAATAATGTATGTTCTAACAGGTTTTAGCCTGTTTAGCAGTATTATTTTAGGATTATTCGAATTAATTAGTATTATATATATATATATATATATATATATATATATATATATATATAATGATTCAACAAAAATTAATTTTACTTTCAAATTTTTCCCATTCTATAACCCATTACTGAAGAATTCAAATATTTATTTTTTCATACTATTCCAAAGATTCTTTTAATTTATACGTTGATGCACGCTTAAAATTTCTGCTGAATGGAAATAATCATTTCTAGGATCACAAACATCATCAGAATCCCTCAGAATCCTTTCATCTAATACCACGTGAGCTAAAAGAACATCTGGAAAAATCACTCCATATAAATTCCAGCGCAAGGTAAAATTCCCTCTCTACTGCTATATTATATATATATATATATATATATATATATATATATATATATATATATATATAATGTTTTCATCAGTTCTTGATGTCACAGATAGACCAGAACGTCAAGCATCTACAACAACCTAACGACCTTCCGAAAACCATTTGCACAATTCAAAAATTTTACTACGTGTCATACAATTATCTCCAAACACCTCCTGTAACTATTAAAAACATTCAGTAGGAGGTGTTTTTTTTTTATTTAGGTGCACTTCGTCACAACAACTCAACAAGAATGAAAAAAAAAAACACGAATGAAAAACAAATTGAAGTAGATAGATTGACGAAATAACGTGCAATCTGCGCCAGAAGAATCAAGGTTAAATATATTCCATTCCCATTCCTTCACACCAAGACTTACTTTTATTTTATATATATATATATATATATATATATATATATATATATATATATATATATATATATATATATATATAATTTGCAGATTTAAAAATTATTAAAATGAAAAATTTTCACTACAAAATTAATTAGAATGATCATTTAACTATCAAAAAAAATCAAATAAACAAAATTAAAAACGTTATTCAAAATAAAATCATGCAAAATAATATTAATGAAAATATCCATACAAATTATACATACCAATTTGAGTTCAAAACATATATTAAATATTATTGAAAATTACTATCTGTAGTTAAATATTAAGCTACACTAAAATATAGTAAATTTCATGAGAAAAGAAAAGGGTTAGTTAAAAAAGCAAACATAATGGAGGAAAAATTATTTAAATCATATATATATATGTGTGTGGAATCATATATATACATATATATATATGTGTGTGTATAACATTCTTTCAGATTCTCAGCTGCAACCACAGCTAATACTTCTATATAAGTTTGAACTACGGCTAGAGAACGAGGTCGCACTCTAGGTGGCGTACTATTTCTACATTTCCTAGACACTGAAGTCAGCATGAGCATCAGCAGATGTAAGTATCAACATAATATGAGCATCAGCAGACGTAAAGTGCATTATTCTTCCTTCAATTTAGGTCTTTAAAGGAATCATAGTTCGTGTAGATAGGTTGATTTTATATACATCACACAAGAAGCAACTCGAGGGCAACTCGGCCCCGGTAGCCTACTGGTTATGGCCGCGGACTCGTGGTTGTCGGTTTTCGTCAAGTCGCGGGTTCAGGCCTTGATGCCACTAACCACTGGCCACGTGTCCTCTGCATAATCACTTGGATACAGCGGCCACACTGGTCTAGAAGTGATTATTGAAAATATCTAAATATGTAACAATCAAACGACCTGAATGTTTATCACTAATTTTTTTTTTAATTTTTTATTTGCTCGATTATTTTGAAGTGTGTGAAGACTTTTATAATGAGTTTTTACGTTAAGTGTTAAAATAATATATATTGTTGTATTTAAAGAAGAAAAATACCAATACATAGTTTTACTAGTAAATATATTTGATTTTACGTCAAATTGCGATGGGAAAAATCGATGCATGAAAAAAAATCGTTCTTAATTTAAATTCCAGTGAAAACTGATGATTCTGAAGCATAGAAGTAGTTACTTTTCAAATATCAGTCTTTAAACTTATAGTTGCCAACCCTCTGAATCCACTTAATAGTGTCCCAGGAAACCATTGATGCTCTCCGAGACAAAGAAATAGCTCACTGAATTCCTCTTGTGGAATGCACCAATGAAGAAAATGGCTTCTTGTGAAAGACCTTTGGATAATTACAGCATCCATTGATGGGAGAGTAATCCCTCTTTGTATCAGATAATGCTCAATGTTGGAGTAGTAATGATCATTTTCAGAAGAATAACTTAAAATCTAATGCATGGGAATTCATCTTTCCCAGTATTTGGGACTCAGAGGTCGTTGACGCAATTTCTGATCAAATGAAGATCAAGAATGGTCTTTAATTAATATCAAGGATGAAAGTTCTTTTTCTCATCTGCTCGTAAAACCCAACGGTCGTCTATAGTTGGAAAGCGATATAGTGATTGAGGGGTCGAATAAAAATTGGATTTCTTCATGATTTATAATTCTATTGCAGTTTCGATAGTATAGATACTTCATTCATTTTATTGAAAATATATTTCATAAATTTAAATGTATTGAGATTGTATTTTACAGATATATACAGTAATATGTTTATAATCCTATTATTAAGAAATATATAAATAATCAAAATAAAAACTTAATCAATTAAATGATTAAATATATTACATTTATTTATAAAACATGTCATATATAATTTTAAAAGAAAAAAATGATGTGTAAATTAATTTTATTTGTAAGCTATATTCTACATAATATTGGATTTATAATTACATAAATAATATATATGCAATCAAGGATGATTGTTTCTCAAAATACAATATAAAAATATAATCGATTCATAATAGTTAGCTATACAAGATAATGAAAAGTCTTGGAATTTCAGTTTTTAATTTTCATAATTATGGTGTATATGTGTTAGTCAACAATGACCAGTACGAAGCAATACTAATTCGAAAAGGAATATGTGTACTTAGATCTCTCATATTAGACCTTATGGTATTTTATATTATCTTTCCGTAAAATAAATTTAGTTATTCTGATGATGAGGGGGGAGAAATAGTTCTAGCACTTGTGTGTGTGTCGTTCAAAATAAAGGTTAACAAATATTGAAATTGTCTCATGACTGAGGACACCAAGGTAACAGTTATATTAATCCTCGTGTTCAATAACCTAATATGTGTTGCCCTTTGCTGAATGGACATGAGCATTATCTGCTCAATAAAAGACAACCACCAAAGGGGATTACATGAACCATTGAATGAACATGATCTCTAAATATGTTTAGAAGATTTGGGCTGCTATTTGATCCTCCAAACTTATTCTTTATTCTAAAAAGTAGTAAAAAATAGAACCACACATAATCAAAGATTTCCTCCTGTCTCACAGTTGAAAGCAAATAGTAGATAAAGAATTCTGGACAAAGTGAAAGAGGATTCTTCAAATGATGTCATATTCTTCCAGTAATCGCGGTTCCTATTTTGATACTCTCTATACAATTGTATACGATTTTTGGTATTTAGAAAGGTAAGGAAGAACTTGTACTTAGTAGCAAGGCTATAAATATTTAATCTGTGAAATCCTGTATCCTTTTATTTGGTGTTTACGTGGATCATAAAGGCTCATGGAAAAACTACAGCTCATTACAATTATATATTTATTATGTTAAGTACGTGAATGACAACGCAAAACAACACATGTAGCTATATCCAACAACAGCTGTCAATTTGTTACCATATTTCGTAACCTCACGATAGATATGATCAAAATTTATAGATACGATTACAATTAATATTAAACGTATATGTCTCCTATCCTCCCTTTTACTTTAACAAAAATCAATTAAACGTGCCGGACGTTTGCAGATGTGTACATAACTTGTTTGATAACATTGTCTGTTATCTAAGAAACCTACTTTTTACATTATTATTTGTATGTATAGAATATTTGAACTCATCATTATAGTACATGGAAAAGTCAAAATCTTAATTATATAGCTGGGATTATGGATAACTTTTGAAAGTCTGAAGTGTTTTTATTCCTGTTATATACTTGATACATGGTAGTTCGATCTTTATAAAGTATGGAGATAGTTTTACAAATTACATTAGCAGACTTCCAAATTATAATTCTCAAAGAAACATTAGAACTAACTAGCTTTAAGCAATTAATTTCTAATTAAATATTTTCAAATTACATTGTTTTAAATTGCCGGAATTAATGTTAGCTTAGTTTCACTTAAACTATCAATTTCACTTAAACTATTAAATTTATCCTTAAAAATTAACTTATCAGATTTCAAATATAAATATTAATTTTCTGAAAATACCTTTAATTTAAAAGTAGTTGTAAAATGATTACTATGCATAAATGTAATTTTAGATTATAACATGGTTAGGTTAGATAACATGATCTTTCTTGTTATTTCTGTATTACCGTTTCACTAAAAAATTAAATAATGGATGCTACACGTGAAACATTTGCTTTTCCATTCAGGATATGCAAATATTCTTAATTTATAGAAAGTCATATTGGAAACCTATAGCATAAAGAATTTTAATCCTACCTTAAGAAAGAAAATTAAGATTCCTTAATCAATCGACAACAACATTTTATATACATAATAACAATAATAAATGTTGAGCATTCCCTCAATAAAAAAAAAGGTTCCTTAAAATAGCAGAAATGAAACTATATAGTTTTTAAGGCATATATACTTTCATTTATTTCTACAAAAAAGGTAAAGCAAAATATTCGTTTTGAAGTACAGCAATTGATTTTGCCTGCAGTTGCTTAGCGTGAGGAGTTTCAGCGTGCCTCTGAGAAGAATACGAGTAGTCATTTGATTTTGTTTCTTAATTCAGATGAGAAAGAATTGTTGCTTTTAGAAAATGCATGTTACCCACCCGAGAAATTGGTGATTGTGTTAAATGTAACCACACTACAGTGATCAATAGATGACTGCAAGAGGGAACGATTATTCGACCACAAAAAATATACCTACCTCGTCACACAATGATGATAAGCATACCTGCACATGATGATAAGCATATTGTGCGCGTGATGCTGATGAATCATTCTGCCATATCATGAACCACATTTCAATTGGTTTGTTGCTAAGCAACTGTATCTGAACGTACCATTCCATGTTATTTGCAACACAGTAGATAGGCGTTCCTTACAGTGGTTACCTTTGTCTCAAACCAGAGGTAACTGTATCCGCAATGGAGCATCAAATGTTGGACAAAGACGACTGAATTGAACTACGTTATCTGTACAACATAGTCATGCTTTTGCATACAATATCATGACATTTGAATTTAAGCCTGAAAATACCGTGGTGAGAAGTTGTTGAAATATTACCTTATGCATCACCACACCGTTCTTGGACCCAGTATTAAAACTTGTAGTTTGAAGTGATATTGGATTCTGCTTCCGAACTAACAAAAATACATTGCCGGTATATATATATATATATATATATATATATCGCCACATTTCAACAGGACAATGCACGACCACAAGTGACTCGAAGTATTCAAAATTTCGTTTTCGTCGACCAGAATGCATTGATGGCTCAGTTTGCCCAATCTCTCGACCGATCTCCAACTGAACATGAGGCAGCATGGTCCATACTCCAAGACTTCCAAAACCTCTCTCATTATAGTCAAGGGGTGTAGCAACGGCTGTAGGGGATGCACTCAATATTGATTTTACAGTCTTCCTCATTTCCCAGAAACCTGTGTTTTCAATCATTTCTACCTTTGTAGTGTGTGTTATATCTATAATAAATTTGATTTTGATATAGTTTTATATCAATTGTCCTTCTTTGTGTAGCATTTTGGAAAGCAGCAATGTACTTTCAAACTCAAAAAACTTAAGATCAAAGTACCAAAATTCTACTATGTTTACTTTTTAATAGAAATTAGATAGAATCAATAGTTAGACTGCTAGTAATAAAATAATTTTTCAGAAATTACATCGAAAATAATCTGATATAAACGTGTTAAGAGCAAATCATATTTACTACATAGTAGAATTATAGAAGCGTTATAGTTTATTTGTTTAAAAAAGATAATCAAATTTCACTAGTTTCTAATTAATATATAATTTCTTTGTCAATTCTTTATATAGGTTATTATTAATAGGTTTACTGTCTTAAAATGTTTCTAAACATATATTTTAGTTGATAAACTCTTTTTCTATTGAGTGCGAATAAACCATTTTATATTTTGTTTCCAATAAAGAAAAGTTTATGTTTATTGGGCTCGAAGTATTCTTACTGGAAGTAAACTCTACTTTATGTCCTCTGGAAACATTTAACCAGAAACTTCTATAAACAAAAAAGAACTTTTTATATCACAGTTCCCTATGTTTACGAGTAGTAAGAGGAAGTGACAAAGTAGCCGTATTTCAGAGTTCATTATAGAATTTCGTAACAGAATGGACACATTAACGGAGATCCATACGGTCCCCATAAATGAAAAAAAAGAGAAAAAAAATTGATTAGCAAAGTCGTCTCCGGTACAAAAGTCGACTGTTGGAATGTTTAGGCTGGTCTTGCCAAAGGTTTTCCCAGCCTTTTTATCGCCGGACAAAGAAGACTCATAAAGGGCTCCTCGGACGGAACCGGAAATTAAATTTCGATCCAGACTTCCGGAAATCGAGAACGTGACTCTGGTGATGGGAATCACTGATCGACTGTTCCGATTTCTTAAACGACTGCTACCAAACGATGCGATACAAATCGGAGAACGTGTGCTTTCGTCACCATTAAAGCTTTGGAGAATCAATTGAGGGAAAAAATGGGTTTTTTTTCTCTACTCTTGGCACGTAAGAAATGTCCCAACTTATCTTGCCTTACGCGTTCTGCTTTTTAAAGTCAAAATAAAAATGCGATACAAAATAAATTTATTTATTTTTGTTTCATTGTTCTCATTATAGAGATTTTATTTTTCTTATTCGATACTTTCACGCAGAATATTTAAAAAGGAACAAATAAATACAAAAAGGAGCTTAAAATAAATGAAAAGCGTGTGTAACGACTTCTGAAAGAAAAAATAAACTTGTAACGTTTTTATTTGTGATACAAAATACATTTATTTATTTTGCATCACAAATAAAAATAATAACAATAACCAAATAAAAATGCTAAGTTAAAAGCTTATGTACACTACAGAATGTTATAAGGAAAAAAAATCGCAATTCAATTAATTTTTAAAACATGCATTGTTTTTCTGCTAAATATTGTTCCAGAATTAAATTAATTGGTGAGAAATCGAATAAACGGATGAATTGTTAAATACTCAGAGTTTCAAGCATTTATGTAAATTTAAATTTAATTATTGAATCTTGTTTTTTATTCCGCGTGAAGCAAAATAAAATATTTCAAAAAAAAAATATTATTTTAAGAGTAGCATTCTGTTCCTTGAGAACATTTGTTATTTAGGTATGCATTTGTATTTAAAATGACTGTTTCACCACAACTCAAAATATATGACTCATTTGTGTATTATTAATTTGTTTTTATCCGCAAAATATCCAATATATTAATTCTCAGCAGATTTGCAAATACATTCATTAAATAATATCTAGCCTTATGTTAATTTTATGATTATCAAAAACGAATTTCATGCATAAGAAATAACCAGATTTAAAAATTATTTCAATGTAAGTTAATACTCACCAGCAACAAGAAATTACTAAGAATTAATTAGTGTGTACGGCACAATTTATTGGTCAAAATTCAAAAACATTTAAACTCTTAATAGGATATTAGAACACCATTATATCTAATACATTCTGCCTCACCTCGCGACATGGAGTTGTAGAAGCTTGTAACGGTGTCTAAACTCAAATCATCCCATGCAAAATTTTGGTATGCAGATTGTAGTAGGCTGTGATGAATGCTAACAGTGATCGGGCGTCGTACGAAATTGCAACTTATACCATTACATCCTGCTAACTGGATCCGTGAAGAATGACAACAAATTGTCCACTGTGGCGCTGATTGTGTTGCTTCTACATTGTGTTATCTTCACCGAGAGAAAAATTAGACTCATCACCAAAAATGATTTGCTGCCATTCCGCACGACTCCTTGTTTCTCTTTAGTAACCCCAAGGCAATCTCAAGCGGCATTGTTGTGGCGTCAGGGAAACCTTCCTTAACCCTCCGAGCGTTTTACTTTTTTGTGTAAAGCTATACCGAAAGCGATCTACTTAGGCACAGCTAAAGGTCCCGAAAAGTTTTCCCTTTCCATTCACAAATTCTTCAAAAATGCAAGAGCCTCCTGTTCCTACCCCCTTTTATGACGCGGGTGGTCCACACAACCCCTTGGGTTGGGCATTTAATTGCTTAGATCCGACACTTAGATAAGCGATTTCGTTGCCTAGGGGAAATTTTGTACGGCAGGCTACAAGCAAGCTGGAATGGGGTTCAGATTATTCACAGATCAGAACTTGGAAGATGTTCGCCCGATCTATTGAGTTTCAATAAAAGCGTTCCAACAAATGAAGAATAAAAAAATATAGCTTGATAAAAATTGGTGGGTTCATAGTTGAAAAATATTTGTTTGCTTCAAACAATAGAAAATTTTTTTTTTCTGTAATTTTTAAAAACTTTTTTTTAAATTTTAATATTACGATTTTAACCTAGAAAAAGCACCCTATATTCATTATTGAATACGAGACCAAGAAAATACAAAATTGTTTGCATGTTTTGAAAAAAATTAATGATTAGTATTTGCTATCAAGCACTATTTGCTTAATCAAAGCGACCAGAATTGTCATAAAAGTTTAATTTTTATAGAAGATTGAATTCTCAGAAGCAGTTTGCTTGTAAAAATAAATATCAATAAATATTTTAAGGATAAAATAAAATCTTAAATTTCGTAAAATCACGTGTTTCAAATACAGTAATCGAGACGCATTAGGTCACATATTTAGGCGTTTTTTGGATCAGGTGAAGAATGCACACTTATTCATTATTTTCGAGGTATGAAGTAAAATTGGCGCCACTGTTTTAAAATTGAAATTTTGAACAGAATTTATTTTGAAAGATAATATTAAATGCTTTAGTAATTTGCATAATATTTTAGTGGCCGGTAACACTGATCCTCATAAAAATGTAAAAATTAGTTTGGTCAAACATATATCAGATCTGCAAAAAACCTTTTTTGAATCCTGTTCAAAATAAAAAATTATCTTGGATCCAAAATCTTTTTAAGACTTTTAATTCACTGAACTCCCAATAAAAGAAGTTGGTGTGGTGTGGAAGTTAGGAGAGGGGGTGCCAGCTCAAGTGTCGTCCTCTGCACTTGACCGAAGTTCAAAATTACGAGGTCCATTGCCAATAGCCCTCGTGTTGCTTCCAGTGCGACGTTAATAAGAAAACACTAAACTAAACCCAATAAAAGAAGAAAACCTCCGAACTCCCAACAAAAGAAAAAATTGAGTGTATATCAGTTTGATTGATATATCACATTGATGTATACTCAATTGAAATTAAAAGTTAGTTAAGTGTTATAATGTATTTTTTGATTGACAATAGAAAATAATATCATGAAATTGCCGTAAGAGTTGTGAAACATCTAATATCATATGTTTCAACCTATATATGCGAAAAATCTTTCTCTTTGTACACTGCGACAAAAACAAAATACAGAAATAGTTCGGATGCTGAAGAAGACATTAGGTTGATGGTTTTAGAAATTTTTACAAAAGGAAAAAATACTTTGCAATAAAAAACAATCATGGTCAAATCATTAAAATTCTTTTTTTTTTTTCATTATTTGTTATATTTAAAAAAATATTGCTTTTGTTTATTATGCATAGGCCATATTTTAGGGAAAAAAAAAACTTTCGCTACCTTAACATTCATTAATCTTACTAAGACGTTTCTAATAAAAAAATAGAAATGCAATAATAATTTTGTAAATTTGATTAGGATAAAGAGCTTTGATATCCTATTTTTTCTGCTGTTTGATCAAGGGGTTCCTTGAAGGTAATGGTAAGCTCAAAAGGTTCCCCAAAGTGCAAGAGGTTGAATACCTCTGCTCTAAGCGAAATACCCCATCTACATCCACTTTTGTGCAAAGGTAATATATTTTACATTCAATAAATAATTTTAAATTTTAATGGAGTATATATTCTTCAAAATGTCAAAATATTTCTAGCCATCTTCAATCCCACATTTTAATTTTCAACTTTCTGTTTCTTTGGTGTTTTCAAACTTTAAGTACATATTCGTATTATATCTTTTAACAGAAAATTGTCATCGATTACTACATCTTACATATCAGTTATTACAAATTTGGCAGTGAGAGAAACTTTTCCCTTTTTAATTTGTCTTTCAAAACAGTACACTTAAAACACTTTAGTTCAGTGAAGTTGACAAACATTTCCTCAAAGAATTCATAACAAATTTTGTAAGCAATTTTAAATTTTAGAAATGTATTCTTAATCCCAGGAATATAACCATATATAATTGTTAGTTTATTCTTTTGTATTAATGGTAAGAATTTATCATCATATCTCGTTCTATATCGGAATAAAATAAACTGTAGCTGAAATGTTACGATGTTTAATTTCTTTGGTAGTTTTACAGAAAAATAATGTCTGTCTGTAGAGAAAAGAGAGCGTATGATTTGATCTATTGAAAGGTGATATTTTTTCCAAATGTAAGGTATTTTTTAAATTTAAATAACTTGACCGAAGCGGATCATATAATTTCAAAATGCACTCTATTTGTGCTCTGTTTGTGTGCTGGTTTCAAAGTAAACCACCTCACTTCTGAATAGCCGAGCAGCTTTTTATATTCAATATCAAAATGAATGCAAAATTGCTTACGATTTGCTTCTCCAACCTTAAAGGGACTAAAATATATGTTTAAGTTCAGTGCAAAATATTCACAATATGTAAAAATAATATTCATCTATTAATTTTAGTCCATTTTACAAATTGTACCTAAAAAGAGTTATATGTGTTTATTAGATCAAAAATTCGTTTATAACAAATCAGGTATAATTTTGGGTAGTTGAAATTTCAATATAATATACATATTTTAAAACAAATGCAAAAAGAGTCAATTTATTCAAACTTGTATTTCATGAATAAAATAAATCAGTGTTCATATGTTCTCAAATAAACAAAATTGTAATCAAAGTGTTCATTCAATTTACAAAAAAATGCAAAGAATCGTATATAAGCAATAATTTTAATTGTTACAAATGTTAAAAATATCAGAGACACATAAGAAAAAAAAAATAAATATTTTATATTAAATGCTTAAACAAAACAAAAGTACTAAGTCTTTAAAGTACCTTAATGCCTACTTTCAGAACAATTTGTTATTTGAGAAAAAATTGTTTGTGAAACACAATATTGTGTATATATAACAGTGTACAATTTAATTTAAAATTATAATTGAATTTAAAATTATAAATTTTTTAACATTTGTGATAATAATGTCACTTATATCTATTTTTAATAATCTGTGAATGCATCAAACTATTACTTTATTATGTTGACGGTATATTTAATATTACGTATAATATAACGAACAAATTTCTAACTGAATTTTAAAATAATTATTTC
>BMAW01074303.1:0-11728 GCA_019974015.1 Nephila pilipes
ACTTGCTTTCTTAACTCCACCACAGATACTGTACGCTGTAGCAGTTCTTGATCTCGTCTACCATCTGTAAGGCTAGAATCACTCGACTTCAACTAGAATAATCTAGTAAGGCTAATCTAGTAAGGCTAGAATCGCTAGAATCACTATATTCAACGCTAAAATCACTCGACTTCCATCGCGAGAATCTCGCTTTGCTTAGATACTTTCCTATCTAGTTCAGATCACTTCACTTCTACTTGCCTCTAATTTACCTAATAAGGTTTCGTTTGGGTTGGGAAGAAATTGCTTAGTTCGTGCAATCAATCTTAATTAAAGTCCTCAAAGTTAGTGAAGAAAAAAACACGAATAGCCCAACGTCACAATGTTAATAATCAAATCAGAAGAAATTGTATTCCAGTTATGAAGGTAAAACGAGGAAGGAGAAACCATAATCGTAACTGAATAAAATGCGGCCCGCAAGGCTATTATTTGTTAAAAATTGGCCAGTAGCTGTGATACCCTGATCTGCAGCAACTATTTCAAACTCACGACCCACATACCACATGTGGCTTCCAATGGATTTCTTTGCAGCCAAATCAACATAACAGCAATCATTAAATTTTTTTTTTATTTAAAACACAGTAGATTTATTTCTTATATTTATAATTACATTATTTTCTTATTATAAAAATCTTCTCCAAAAAATATAACTAATACTGTTCAATTAATCTACTATTTCTCCGAGCAATAGCATTTGGAATGTTTTAAACAATAAGAGAGTTATTTTTTTAAATAAGATCTCTAAGTAAAAGTGATAGTGAGAACGACGCGCAATCGGAGCAGTGAGCAAGCACATCGGCTCCTAACATGCTATGCGCGCATTTAGTCGTCATTCGCAGCTGTATCGTCAGTCTGTGTTCTGAGATTTATAAGTTTATACTGCTCAAGAAAATTGAGTAGCCCGCCGAATTCGATTCTTGAGTGCAAGAAACTGTACAACAGGGGAATTTCACTGTCAGATTTGTCAAGTTCATGCTGATAAAGCTACGAATGACAGTAAAGTTCGAAAGTGGATAGGAATGTTTCTGCATTTAACTCAAGGTTTAATCAAGGCTTTCTGGCGGGAAGTTTTGGATTATACAGCCTTTAATCCAACCCTCACCCCCGTTGATTTTCACTTGTTTGGATACTTAAAAGAGTTCTTTGATGGTCAATACTTTAATGACGACGAAGAAGTAAAAACAGCTGTCATGGATTAGGCTTCTTTACAGGCATCACATTTCTTTGATGTCAGAGTTCAGAAACTTGTTGAGCGGTATGACAAACACCTGAACAAAAAAGAAAATTTTGAAGAAAAGTAGATAAAAGTATGCAGAATATGGAGAAAAAAATAAAAAGATTAATGATATTGATGGCCTTTTTTAATAAAAAAACGGATTTTATTTTTAAAAAAATATCCATCAAATTTTGCTCTCTATTATTCTTCAGTTTTTGTGCGAGGTGCATGTAATTTTAAATATTCCTAGTTTAGTGAACAAGAAAAACAAGTTTATTTTAGTAACGCTCATAAATTTATGCACTTATTATATGTCAGGTAGGTTAAAATTAGAGTAAAAAACAGATAGATTTATTTTAAAGAAATTTTTTATTTTGTGCAAATGATTATTTATTTATTTTAGGCTCTTGTATTCAAATTGCTTGCATTGAAAAGGGGTGGTAGTAGAACTAAACGTAAAATGGCCGTAGAACATCTATCTTCCCAAGAAAAAAAGAAATATGGTATTTTTCTTATGTCATAAAGAATAAAACAATCTACTCCACATTTATAGGGTTATTCAAAATGAATAATCCTATTGCTATATTTTCATAAATAAATAAGTATTGCCTGAATACAAAAGAACACTGTGGAAGTGTTTTTTACAATTATTCAATATAACTTCCTTTAGTTATACGGATTATGTCAAATAGATATCTAAATTCCTGACTAACACATCGTAAAATGTCTGTGGTAATGGATTGTACAGCAGCAGAAATCCATTGTTTAAGTTCACATAAATATGTGGGTTGTGCTGGCGTGTGCACTTTATCTTTTACAAACACCGAAAGGAAGAAATCGCACGAGGCCATAAAAACATGACCTAGGAGGTCAGCTGTGCAACATCAAGTCATCTGATGACTGCTGCCGATCCCCTGCGAGGTAGCTCCGTTTAAGCATCTGAATTAGTTTTCTTGAAATAGCTTTACGAAGAGCACAAGAGGGTTACTAATGTTTCCAATGTAAAAGTTTCATATTTTTCCTCTGTATTCATATATAACTTATCAGTCTGTATAGTTTATTTATTAAAATATGGAATTTTGAAATCGGATGATTCATTTTGAATAACCCTGCATATTAATGCTATTAATGTACCAATCTTATATAACATTAAAAGTCACAATGAGCAACATAAGCAATGCCATTCAAATCACAAGGAACAATATTCCTTTTACGAATGTGTAAACAAAATAAAGAAAAACTACCACCGTATCTGCATAGAGCGCAGGCCAGGTGACTTTTGTTTGTTAGGAATTGACCCGTTGATGGCTATGAGCTTGATACCCTTGCTCTACAACGACAGTCATTCAAGGCATTTTTTTTAGATTTCGCAAAAAAAAAGAATAAAAATGATAATGTTCAGAAATTAAGAGTTACACAATTTAGTTTGCTTTCAGTTACCAAAATACTCGCACAGAATAATAAAAAAATAAAATAAAAAATGAAATTTCGGTTGCATAAAATGTTCAAAAAATAACATATTAATGAATACTGAATAAGGAATTTTTCACAATTATTCAACTGTACTTGCCTGGTCAGCAATCGATAAAGTGCACTTAGATCGATCTTCAAAATCTTTTTTTTTTTTGTCAGAATGACAGTTGACAAAATAGGATCACCCTTCCATTCTTTTATGGCTGTTTTAATTTCTTATCGAGTGGAACTTTGCAACATAAAGTCAATGGAATCTTTACTAAATCTTGAAATTCCAGCCAGGGTGCCAAATGTAGCCAGGGTGCAACGTAGAATCATTCCAGTTATGCAAAAATAGCGTCATGTACCAAATATTCTCTCTCAAAAACAACAACAAAAATCTTATTAATGTGCACAATTTAAGTTCTCAATTGAGCGCTAAAATTTAAGTTACGAGAAGGTTAAAAGTAAAGTATCGGGTGCCCGCCCTTTTGCGATTGCACAGAAAAGATGGCGAATGATAAAATTGGTCGCTTCTTACGTATCACTAATATTAGTGATACGTAAGAAGCGACGTCATAATGACATCTGATACTTATACACATAATGAATAATGCATACATACGTAATAGTATAAAGTAGTATATAATATAATAATAGTAATAAGTACAT
The DNA here is from genome assembly GCA_019974015.1 of Nephila pilipes. NCBI lineage: Eukaryota > Metazoa > Arthropoda > Arachnida > Araneae > Nephilidae > Nephila > Nephila pilipes. Next base: position 3,380 of record BMAW01074303.1, read on the forward strand.
AATAGCAGATAATGTACATTATGGGTTTCATTTTTAGAAAAGACAATTTATTACCCTCGTCTCCTTCCCCTACAATATTACAGCTTAATGTGTACCGTCTGCTCCGTGGGCGTTCTACCAAAGGTGCTTGGGCGCTCATGCGCCAACAATATCAAAAATGAACATTAAAACGAATACAAACATATTCTGAAAATGAAAATAATAAATTTGAACATTATTGAATGTGAATGTTAAAAATATAGCAATTTTTTGGAACAAATAATAAAATTTAATTTTAAATAATGATTATTAATAATTATAGATTACAATTATAAATATGGCTAATTATAATTAACTATAATTTTAAATTATAATTATAAGTATATGTATAATTATAAATAATTAGAATACATAAATATAAATACTTGGAATATATAACAATAAATATTTATAGCGCGCAATCATAAGTAATTAGAATATATAGTTATAAATATTTTTTGACATTTAAAATTAAAAGTAAAATGACATTTTAAATTTTTGGTAATATTATGTGTGATTATAAATAATAGTTATAATGCAATAAAATTATCTTATTTCTTATATTGTATTGGATTCTGCATAAAATAATATAAATAATTAAACTTTACGTGAAAATATAAATTAAAGAAATTCATATAACATATAGAAACGTTATGTAAAGCGATTTGTACAAAAGAAGATTTACTTTATTTAGAATAGTTTCTCCAAAGGAGGATAAACTTTTTTTTAACTTCCAAGTTGATTGTAAAACATCAAACGTATTATAAATATGACACGTTCCTTATCAATGTATTATGGTGCGGCGGTTTTCTTCAACAACAACGACAAAAGTTAAAACACTTTAATAACTTTTCGGATTGGGACATCTCTTTCATCCTAGTAGATAAAAAGAACAACAAAACTTACTGGTACACTTTTCTTCGGACCAACATATTGAAGATTCAAAACAGCCTCTGGTACTACAAAGATCAACTCTCTTCCCCTCCACGTGGTCACGTATGCAGCGGCTCTCGTCAACAACAACGCCAGACGTTAAAACTCCTAATAACCAGAACGACTGGGACGTCTTTTTTAGTCTGTTTAGTAAGAGTGGAGCAATATGCGAACAGTCAACTTATCTTTGGTCCAATACATCGAGGGTTCTAAACAACCACCGGTACTCCAAAGGTCAACTCGTTTCCCCTCCGCGGTATCAGAAAAACATTTAACGTCGAAATAGCACTCTCCTCAAACCGCCTATTCTATAACACATTTTCTAATACGGGGAGGGCAATAGTTTTTGGATCGGGGGCCACTTTGTGAAAGCGGATGACACCTGCGAGTCACACCCTTTACAATGATTGCATTCAATATATATATTTAACTGTGTATTTCAGCGAAGATATAAATTTAAATTGTATAATAAAAAAATCGATAAATATAGATTAAATAAAATAGTGATAGTTTTATTCAATTTATTTGAATAATTCATATAAGCTATTTTCATATAATCTATAACTGTAAACACATTTAATTTTAGAATCAGTTTAATAAAATAAATGTATTCTATCATCCTTTCAATAATGTTTTCTTTTTTTTAAATCAGGAATGAGATTGCTCGTGGAGATTTTCATCACAGCCTACAAGTTAATGTCTGTTAAAGAGTATCTATATTTACTCTTGCTGACCTTCAAGCAAGAAAATCTTTGTTAACGAATATAGGTAGACCAAATATCGAGAACTTTTTTCCCAGCAAATTTCTTCATACATGAAAGCTTCTCAGCAGACAAAATTTTGTGAAAGTCAATTAATATCACATTAGACATGTCTTTCACAGTTTGAGCTGACTGCACCTCAATAAGCTGAAACTACAGCTCCTCAGATGCTATGTAGTTAATCAGCAGAGATAGGATAAAAGAGCGAATTGAATTTAGATTCTATTTTCGTAAAGTTCTGAAATCTTCTTGCGAATTCGTCCTCCAAAATCTGCAGATGATCCCTAATCTAGAAGAAATACTTTCCATCACTTTCTGTTTTCATAATAATAGGAAATGATAAAAACCGCTTTCACCTGCTTGACTTGTAAATAGATATAATTTTGCTTTGAATGATTTTACGGGAAGAAAATCTAAGATTTTCTGACAATCTTGACGGTCCACAAGAAAAACTCATGTGGACCGCGCACCACTATTTGCCGATCCCTGTTCCATTCCTCTTTTTCGACATTCCATTCAAAAATAAATCTTTATCCATCCGTTACTGAAAAAAAAAACATGCATTTTTACCCTTTCGTTCCAATCAATTAAAAAATGATTAAAACATACTTTTCATACAAACTTAATAGAAAAATTAAGAGAATATTCCAAAGATAGAGTTTCCACAAAAAACAATAAATCATTTGAAAAAAAATAGTTAAAAAACAAAAAAGAACGATAGAACGAATTTTTCAAATGTCTTCTGCTGTTATTCAAGAATCGTCGCAATAAAAAAAAAAAATCACAATCAAGAGCACAAAATACATGACCTGTGCAGACGTCCCCCCCCCCTCCCAAAAAATCATCAGGGTTAAAAAAATCTTATTTGCTAGATTGTAATCATTATAGCAACCAAAAGTTGTCAAGGGGTACCCGATACTTCACAATAACCTTCCGAAAGAATTGGTTGAAGTAAAGTTCTTTGAAAAAGAAAAAGAAAGAATAACTTAAATGAACAATAATTTAAGTACTCATTTGTCTTACAAATGGGAAGTAAATATACACAAAAATTCAGTTACCTTTTTTCTTTATTCTACTGGTTTACATATTTAATTACCTGAATTCATATTCTTTATTAAAGAACGAATATAGATGTTCTCAGAGGAAAAAACCCGTGAAAATTGAAACTAATTTCATCGAGGTTTAACGACACAAACTTCTACGAAATTTGAGCCAAATTAAAAGGCCGCATCCAAAACATTTTCTCAGCTAAGAAGTAATTTCATGTAGAAAAACAAATTAAAATCGTATTATATAGATCTCGTTTACTGAACTGCAACATCCAATCTTCAAATTGGCTGATTGCTTAAATTTTTAATTACATTTTCGTGTGGCAAAGTCAATAAAATCTATTTTAATAATATTTCTAAATATAATTTCCATAAAGGGTCCAAAATAATAAATAATTGAACACTATCTATTATAAAACACTGAAAATAGCTAGCAAGCGATATTTGAGTGGCCAAATAATACAGTTCTATACCTTAAGTAATACATTTCATAGAAAAGAGAAAGAAATAAAAATTTACAACCATGTACAAAATAGAATTCATAATCTATCAATCTAGCAAAAAAAAAAAAGAAAATGTTCTACATGAATATCATATGATTTTGTAAGCTTATTTTAAGAAGATCTGAATTTTTAATACATACTTTTTTAATTAACAATAAGAAAATATGTAAACCTTTGAAAGGTTATAATTAATTAAATATAAAAGTATATTTTCATATATATATATATATTATATATATCATGATCTCTATTTATAATATTTCCAAATAAACTTTCATATCATTTCCAGAATTCATTTTTCAATGTTATATGATCACCTTTTTTTCTTATACAGTTCTACTATAATATATCACGTGTTATTTGCACAGCAATTACTTACGGATTTTCAAACATGTCAGAATTTATGTAAGAAAATATTTATTTACTCTTAATAAATAAATATCCAAAATTTATTTATTTTTGAAGATCAAAATCAGAATTTCATTCTTCCTGAATATAAATTTCTTGTCTTTTCTTAATGTGCCAGTAATGAATCTTTAATGTTGCCAAAATTTATAGTCAATTTTATAAATAACTTCAATTTAGTAATACAAACAATCATTCGAAAGCTTGTGACATAAAAGTCATTCGTATAAGTCATAGTAAATGTAGGAAAAGGAGTATTATATTAGTCATTCCCTTTTGATTTATAAATAGAATATACATGATCAAATGAAGAAAACCCACGTTTCCGAATGCTTAGTGAGCTCTATGTTAAATGAATTTAAAAGAAGCACTTACACATAGCTATATTTTTCAAACAACACAGATTAAATATGATAGTTTATTATCAATTTAAAAATACCATGTATTTATAGAGACCTTTATCTCTCATGGAAACTCATCCATAATTTCGTTATGGATATATTTCTTGGTAGTTTGGCTTTTTGCAAAACAATGAGATGGAATACTAAATATTGCTCTCACTTCCATTGAGTTGATTGATATTTCGGAGGCTCTTTTCAACAGCAATTACGGAAATTTTTTGCATAATTTATTGTTGAGTTTTGTGAGATATTATCCCTTATGAGAGAAGTTAAAATACTTTAATACTTAAACTTAGGGGTATCCCTTTTGATCTTGTTGGTAATAGCGACCAAATGAGTTTTCTTCGAATAGACAGATCGATGGATCAAATCACCCCCGTCACTCAATGTCAACCAACTACCCCCTCCATTGAGTAGAAAGCATTCCCCAAATAAGGGGAAGAAAACGTCTCAACTAGAATCAGTACAAGGACTAAAAACGATAGATTTCGTCATTTTCAACAGTGGTCAAGGTGGAGGGCGACACAGGTATTTCACTCTCCCAACTTCCATTTCACGCCAACGGGAGGACATTGAACCACGGCATATTTAATAAACATCTCTCCCCCTACACGACAGACTTTTAGTGGAATCAATATGCAGAACCACAACGCGATGGAAACATTGCTGATCATGGGCTGACAAACAGGTCCACACGGCTACCGCAGCTGCTTCGAATCTTCTGAAAATCAATATTAGACCTTTTCTCACGAATTCAATTTTTCTATTACATTCAAAGTTTAGCATAGGTCACATAAACATGGTTATAGTTAAATAGATCGTAAAATAATAATAATAACTATTATTATTATTATTGCTGTCGTTATATAAACAAGTAACTGGCATTATAAATGACATCAATGAAAAAGAACAAAAACGATTAAGTTCATGTTCTGTTCTGTTATATAATTAGTTTTCTCTCTCTCTCTCTCTTACTTTTGGAGAAGTTTTGCTAGCAGTGGTTACTTCCGAAATTGACCCAAAGCAAACATTAATAATTCTCGATCAGACAAGAAATAGATTTTTTTTATAAGTATCAATAGCTATTCCAACTAACATGTACTTCCAAACATGGAAATAATTTCACACGAAATTTTCCTATCAGACTAGCAAATATTTGTAAAATTCTAGAACTGAACTATTCATTGAATTGAAGTCCTTAAATTGGAAACAAAGTTTTCTGAATACTGTAATTCGTTGTTAAGAATTAACCGTATTAGAAAATTTTAAAAAATATAACCATAAAATGTTATTAAAACCGATAAATTTCTGGAGAGATTATCTCCCTCTGACCTAGAGTTAGAGAAGCTAAGGCTTAGGTTTTGAATAATTGTATGGATACAAGTCAAACATAAGTACAATACTTTCAAAATTCCCACTAGAAAAAAATACTCGTATAAAAGTTGGACTGCGAAAATTCGATACAATGCGTAATGTCATGTAAATGAAACAATGTCGTGAAAACTCTTAATTTTCTTTGAAAATAGTCTTCTCATCATTTTAACATTATTCTTTTAAGCATTTTCTTCTCATTTTAATATATATTGCTTATATAATCATTTCCAGTTGTTAAATAAATCAATAATCTACAGAATATCTTAATCATTTCTTTAAAAGTACCTCAAATATTTTGAATTTTTTATATTTTCATCGTTAATAAAAAAAAGTTCTTCAAAAGTTTTTTCAAACATTTATTTCCCTCTTTTCACTAAAATTGAAATACAAAGATTGTTTTGTAATGCTTTTTGTATATTTCTTGATATTTCAGTTTTTGTTTAGCTCTATTACGTAAGAATATCAGCAAGATATTATTTTTAGGATACTTTTTTATAAGCATTTTTGTTGACTTTGAGATATATTGCATAAATAACCATTTCCAGTTGTTAGATAAATCGATGCAACCTATGCAATATTTAAATTAGTTTTTAAAAAACTATAATTCAGATATTTAAAAAATATTTCAATTGTATGATTGTTAGAGGAGATATTCTGTGAAAACAATTTATCAATAATCCATTGCCCTATTTTTATTAAAATTTCAGTACGAAGCTTATTTTAGGAAGGTGCTTTTTTTTGTATCTTCAGATACATTTTCGTTTATCTCTATTACAACTGAAAAATACCATTATATTCAATATATATCTGTTTTTAACAGGAAACTATTTTTATTGTCTACGTATATACACTGGTATCTATTAGTTAAGCATAATTGTTAACTATTTGAATAATGAAGGAAATCTTAATGTTGGAAATGTAGGGAACTTGATATGCGAATATAAAATGGTTATAATTTTTTAAAAAAAAAAACATTGCGAAAGTAGGATAATAATCACTTTTATATATATAAAAAAAAACAGTTTGAAAGAAAGAATCAAATAATCTGTTTGAAAAGCCTCTAGACATAAGAGGAATGCACTCTTAAGTGAAAAACAAAAGAAATAAAATGGTGATGCTAAAATTTAATAACAAGTGCAGTCAAACATTCTGCACAACGCTTTCCCATACTTGCTATGACATTGAGCTTGAGTTGTCGGCTCAAGGAGCTCTGAACGTCAGGGAGAGTTGGTTTTAGCTTCTGAACGGAGCTTAACGGGTGCGAGAAGGCTGCAAGTTCTCTCCAGAGTATGCTCACACACAGATTCAATAGTATTAAGATCACGTGAATGAAAAGGCCACAACATGCTTTGGATATTTTCTGTTTTTCGGAAGTCATCGATCACGCTCGCACGGTTACAAAGCGCGTTTTCATCCAGAAATATGAAGTTAGGATAGAGATCACTTCGAAACAGGCGAGCGAACATAAGGCACAAGAACTTCATCTCTGTTTCTGTTAATAGTCTCAAACCTCGTCATAAAGATATGTAGATCTGTTCGACCGTCTAGCAGGATGACTTCCCTCACCAAGACTTCCCTTGATGAAAAACGATACGTTTGCCGTGATATTCCTCGGTTGAAAAAGAGTTCCACGTTCTTGCCGTATCGTCAGCCGATGAGAATCAGTGTGCAGACTAATGTAAGTTTCGTCACTGAACATCACAAAAACCTACTGTCCCAAACTTCACTATTGATGTTACAAACACAAATTTAAACGAGTGCGTCTCCACCTGGATGTGAAGGGAATGCACACTGCTGATCCTGTGTCATAGAAACTAACTAGAACAGACCTCCTGTTTACAGTTTGCCTGGAACCTCCTATGGCGCTTGATCCTTCTAACGTCACGCTACTACTGCCAGCTATCGGCCTTGGCGAACGGTTATGATTCTTGGCAGATTTATTACTGGTTGTTGGTTAACTTTTCTCTCACTTTGAAACCTCTACTTCAATCATGAGATTGTATAGTGAGGAACACTTCTTTTTGTGATCGTCAAGGTTCGAGAGTGCCCTTTTTTAAACATATCCAGTTGTCCTCTTTGTGCCACGTTTCGTTCTGTTTAATCGTTAACAATGTACCTTTGCTCATAAATTGAAAGGAATCTGTCTGGACTACTTAGGCAGAGTGCACTGGTTTAACTGCATTCCCACATGCGTAAGTGCTTTGCGCATGAAGACGCCGACTCAAGTGTTTAGCATAAAAAGACAAAATTTCATCCTCAACAGATAATTCTCAACCAATTATTTTGAACGACTTCATTAATATTTACATACAGCTTTTTACCAATTTACGAATTATGCTTAACCTTTGGACACTTGAGTATATTTTCTGTGGCTTTTTCGTTATAATATTTCGGTTTAAAATAATTCACAGAATTTTTAATGGTTTATAAAAGCTTATATATTCCAAATGAAATTAATTTTGTCGTTATACATATTTTTAAATAAATTCTTAATTAGATATAATGCGAGCTAATACAAAATATTAAATATATCTATTAAATACCGGATAATTAGTTATTAATAAACGTTTACTTTCAAAAAAAGATCTTAACATTTTATTGACATTTTCTTCTCTTTTAGGTTACTGACCAGGGACCTTCTTTCAACATATCTAAATTCATTTACCATATCAAACCAGGTAAGAATGTTTCTGCTATTCCATTGAATATATTTACAAGATCATTTGTATCATTGAAAAAAAAAACCTCACGTTTAATGTAAACATCATGTAGTGTCAGTTAAATATGCCTTTCTAGGAAAGGATAATTCAGTTAAAAAAGATAATCTTAAAATTAATTTAAAATTAATTTTTTAAAGATCTTAAAATTAATTTTGATCATATTATAAGAAAAAGCAAATAGAAGA
>BMAW01074305.1:0-16045 GCA_019974015.1 Nephila pilipes
GTGTGTGTGTGTATTAGACTGCAAAAACTTTGTACAAAACTCTCGCTTTTATTTTATTCAACATTTGTTTATTTTATTATACTAAAATATTTATATTCTTTTTAATAAAATTCATTAAAAATTCCGTTCAACTGTATTGTAACTTATTTTAGAAGCACTTTAATAATTTTTTAAGTTATAGATAGATAGCATTCTTATTTATTACTGCATGATATTTCAAAATTAAAAGCAAATCTTGAATTTTATTTCGCGAATCAAAATTTAATTTTCGAAATCAAATGCAAAATAGCAATCGTGTATCGAAAACATTCTTGAATTTTTCTTTAAATTAGTATATACTTTCTATTATTGTTGGTAATCAATATTTATATGATCGATTTTGTTTTCAAAAAAATTTAACTTTTTATCGCTATTTAAATAATCTATATTTTCTTTTCGTTAAGAGCAACATATATCTTTAGATTATATGCAAGCTTTGCAAGTTTATATATAATAAAATACTAAAAATTATGCTGCATCTGTGAATAAACATCACACTGAAATCCTGAAGATTTATCGGTATATGTTCATAAAATTTACACCGAATTAGAAATTTTAACAACAAATAAAAAAAAAATTATCTACAAAATAAGGAATTCTTTTTGCATTAACAGTTTAAGATAAATGTTGTGCCATTCAGACTTTTCGGGTAAAGAAAAAACGGAAATCGTTTGCACAACTTAAGCATTAAAAAGGAACACATTACAAAATTCCGAGAAGGTTCCAAAATTTATTCAAATATTTTTTATGTATCTTTCACTATCATGATCGTACTTTTCATGTTTCAAGTTAAATGTTTGATCAAAGCAAGTTACATCGTATGCAAAGTGTCTTTCCGTCTCATGGTTAGTAAATGTTTAATTACAGTTTATCTTATGCAATTCATCTTTTATGAGTTTATGGATACAAGGAATTTTAAGGATTCTGAAAACTCTCTCGTGCCCCAATTCCAAAAACTCAGCTCTAAAAACAAGTTTACGACTGGGTCCCACACCATACGCTCAAAGTAGATTATCAAATAGGAATTTTGTTCAACATGTGTATTTATTCAGTTTGACAGAAAAATGTGATCCAGCTAAGCAAATAAACACATTATGTGCGACCTGAAAATTCGGTGATGTATAATTTGGAGTGTTTTTCTAATCGCGTCATGAAACGTATTGCACAACCTGCTTGCAATGTGACATTTTTGCAAGTCACGTATTCGTAATGTTTGAAAATTTACTCCGGTCTCTAGAAGTCACAAGGCCAAGCACAAACAATGCGATCCTATCATGAACAATCAAAAACAGAAATGTGCGACGATATCGTTTAAATATTCATCCAGTGTGGACGTCCAAAAACAAATAACGATTTAACGTACGAAATAAAAGTCACGTATCATGTTGAGAGAAATTTAATCTTTTTAATTTCGGATCACATTAAACATAACATTCTCGCCGTATTTTTGCCTAACATTGTCAAATACATAATTGCTAAAATTGCATCATTTGTTCAATTTTAAAAATTAAAAGAAATATTAAAATTATTCTGAAAACCGAAAAATTTTGAATTCAAAAGATAGTACAGTTTATTTTGAAAATTAAAATAAAATTATTTTCATATTTAATTATCGAAAAGTGGTAAGAATAAGATTTCAGTTTGACTTTTATTAGTACCTTTGCTAAAGTAATACGAACTTTATTATCGATTACTCTAGTAATCTCGTGCCATGCTAATGGTATGAAGATGACACTTTAATTGTTACCTCATTTCTTCACTTCATCACATGTCAGGACTTAGAAACCTTCATTTCACTTCATGTTTAACCTCTTTCCTCTCCCATTATTTCATATGACGCGTCTTTAGTGAAATCATGATTCAAGTAATTTAAAATAGTATTGAACTTCGATTTAAAATAACCCCCTATCAATTTTTGAATTTAAATCATGTTGTTGTGAAGGATATTCATATTTTACTAAGCAAAATCGAAACAATACACACCATTCCATCAAAACGATGAACTAAAGAAAATAAATAAAAGTTGTATTATATAAAGAGAGTATCAAACATTTTTTTATAACTCATCCGTAATATTGTGATAAAATGTGTTTTTCGATGCAAATTTTGAAACAAAAAGTGATACAATTTATTATATTTTTTTCATTTGATATATTCTCTAAATTAAGCTTACAATTAGATCTAAGGAACTGAATTACTATTTTAAATAAGGATAGAGTCTGAAAACCTTTAATAGTAATTGTTTGACTATCCTCAATCGAATCTATTAAGAATATCGAGCTCTTAAATAACTATTAAATTTTGAGAAAAAGTTTAAGTTTAAGAATTTTTTGAATGGTTGGAATATAATCAATAAGTTAAGCTTATTCTGTACTAAATTTCCAACCATATTTTCTAATAAAATCGATTTACTTAGATTTGTTTCTTTGGAGCTTTTTTGAATAGATCTATGTTCCCGCAACTGAAGTACAGAAAAAATATTTAAATAATAACACGTCAAAATCATTTTTTGTCTTTTAAAAAAAGCATTATTATACGTATTTATTCAAAAAAATTAGTTGCTATAAAAATAAGACTCATAAATAGTTAATACTACTTTTATTTTAATATTTTCTCGACAACATCTTGTCCTTAGTCATGAACTGCGATAAATAAAAATTTCAGAAATATTTTCTAGGAAAAAAACTTTGTGTAAGGTATTGTTTTCAATTTCAAATTAATTGATTATGTTTTGATCTTAATCCACAGATTTCATTCATTTGCCATACATTAAATGTTACTTGAAATGTTAGCATAAAAAAAAACTTTGTGTAAAAAAACTTCATATTGCTTAAAATTATAAATTTATTAAGACAATAATGCAGCATATTTTATTACTGAATTACAAATTTAGTACTATTTTTATTTTCTTTCGTCTACGTATTAAAAATGAATTTGTCTATTTTAATGGCATTGTTTATTTGTTATACTATATATAAATCACTAATGAGTATTATATTGTTATTTATATTGAAATACACACACACATATATTTACGGTAATCTCTCTCGCTTTATATTTCTATTTCATCAAAAAACTATTAATTGTTATTGCGTATTTTTGATGAACTTGACATTATTTTGGTTCCCTAATTATTTTTTATCCTTTACTGAAAGGGTTTCATAAAATTTAAAAACTTGTATAAGTTAGTTTTGAACTACTGTTCTTTAACGGAAACGTCCTTATTTGTATAGATACTTAAAAACCTTAACACCATTAAAGTGTTTTGGCATTAAACGTAGGGTTGTTTTGTTTTACCTGATGTTTGCGAGAATAAGATCCAAACTGGAAAGAGATTTTTTTTTTTTTTTTTTTTTTTTTGTCAGACAGAAAAATTGCTCTAATGTTCACTTAAGTTCCTTTCTTTTAGGAGATATACCCACTATAATAGCGTGTTACTAACATTTAATATACAGTTATCTGCAATAAATATACAGTTATATTTAATGTGAAGTGATTTTTAAATTCATGTTTTAAATTTGTGTGTTAAATATAAAATAAAAAAGAAACATGTTGGGTACAGAAAAAATAATTCAAATGGAAATGAGAAATACATTAAAATATGTTCCTCTATAATAAACGTTTACAGGGTAAAAATATATAATTAAACTGTATTTTTGAAAAAGTATTTCCAGTTTGAATTCGAATATTAAGCGAAGGGAGCCTTGAATTTGTTTTAGAAACTGATCTCGATTTTGTTAATAATTTCTTTTTTCTTCCTCGTAGATTTCTGGCTGCTTCATCTTTGCAGTGGGCGTCTATCTTCTAGTTGACAAAGAAAAAGTAACTCTCTTCCATCTGATCACAGAGCCTGGTCTGAGCTATGCTCTAGACCAGTACCTGGCATGGGCTCTCGTGGGGATCGGGGGCTTAGTGTTCTTCGGAGGTTTCTGCGGATGCTGTGGTGCAATACGCGAGAACAGAGCTTTGCTCGTGACGGTAAAACATGTTTTCCAAATTACAAAGTTTGAGTTAATATTCTTGGTTACTTGATATTCAGTATTTACCGATAGAAATTTTTATAACGCGGTATTATTAAATTTTAGAAATAAAGAAAAAAAGATATTAAAAGAGTTCCAAATAAAAAAATACCTCATACTTCTACCATATCAATTAATATACTTCTATTTAATTAACTGTAAATGATAAAATTATTTTGATTTCGAAACTAATACGGATTTCTCCCGAAAAAAAACCTGTTTGAAGGAAAAACATCAATTCTTTATCCATTGAAATCTCTATTGAATTGTTTTTTGTTGAGGGCCCAGAAAATCTAGAAGAAGAAAAATATTAATTTTTAATCCGAAGTTGCTTTCTACTCTTAAATAATAAATTTAAAAGACTTGAGTTTCTCTTCTTTGCATGTATTCTGAAAAATGAAACTTTTTACGTTCCTTAAGTACACAATTTTAACTTGGATAAACTAACGTTCTTCTTACAATATTTCATTTAATACTATCTTGTTTTTGGAATAATACATATATAAGTATAAGTAACCCGTCTTAAGTATTTTTTGCAGGCATTAACTTGTTTAATCACATATCAATATTGTGTGTGAGTAATAAGCATTACATTTTTCCCACTTAAAACTTATTTTGTTAGATACATTTAACGAAATGGAATGGAAACATTATTTGCTTAATCTTTCCGGACCATGTATAAATTATTTTAAAATTGTTTTTCTCTTTTAGTAGCATGTTTTGGTTCTTTCAATTTGGATGATTAAATTTGATCCTTTTTTATATAACAAGTTCGGTTCAATAATATTTTAACTATTTCAACATTTTGATTACAAATTGTGTACACATTATACCTTTGAATGGAATAAATACTATAAATGGTATTAGATATTAATTACAAATACACTTTCAGAATTACGGATTCAAAAGCAGTAGAAACAATAGCTGGGTGAATTCTAATATTTGTTAACCATGCTATGAGATATTACTGACGTTCTATGTTTTAATTTTCTCATTAGTTTGATGCCATATTTTAAATATTAATAATAAATTACCTTTAATAATTGATACTACTTGAATATTTCAACACACTTTTCAATATTAGTGCTGGAATAAGAAGATGGTGATATACTGCATTATAAAAAGATCTCGAGAATAGTTCGCATCTGGAGGTGAAGTAAAAATAAAAAAAAAATAACATCTCTTAAAGTTCAGAAATCTAGGTGTAATTGTGTTTTTTGGGAAGGAAATAAATTGAAACTTCCTAGCGTTTTTCAAACATAAAAATTCAGCCTTTCTCAACATCCCAATTTTATATTTAGTTATTTCAGAGCTTCTCTTCTTACATTTTATGTCAAAAAAAATTAACAAATTGCTGTTTGACAAAGAAAAATCTGCGTGTTACGATAATAGTCTAGGTGACATCGGTGAATTAAAAAAAAATTCTGTATGTAGAAAATGAGTAATCACTGATCCGAAGATGAGTGTGATTTTTTTTGTTTCACGCATCATTTTTTCTACTCGTTTGACACACTAATAACGCTTTTGGTGACACAGTTCACTTTAAATAATGATAGATAAGTGAATGTTTGTCACACATGTAAATGCAACCATCTTAATAATTACAATATTACATGTCAGATAGAAAAGTTACGGAAATATGAAATGCCTAAATAATGTTCCTTAAATATTTGTTTAAATGTGTAAATTAGATATAATTCTGCAATAACTTAATGTGTATGTTTTGTTTCTGTGTGTTTTGTGAGGAGTTTTGTTTATATCTTAATCATGTTAAAATTGCTTATATTTATTTTTTATTGAAATTGTTCATGAATTTTTATTTCCAAATAAATTCTTTCTATTTGTTTGATATGTAAAAAGCAAAAATTTGCGGTCTAAAAATTTCAAAATCTGTATACAATGTTGTTAATCGAAATATCGTTTAGAAAAAATGCAAAATTATTCAAACAGAAAAGCAGTGTAATTATACGATTTGTTTTTCATACCTATATATGTGCTTAATGTTGAATAATCCACAAAATTAAAGTAACAATATATGTGTTATAGATGTCTCGATAAATGTATTTATGTGTGAGTGGGATTTAATCTGTAGAGTGTTGTTTTATTTTCATTATCAAACTCTTAAGTGTGTATGAGTTAAAACTGATTAATAAAATTTTTGGTTCATTAAATATATGTTAAAATTTAGAGAGGAAAAGGAGAAAGATCCGAAATACTACGGCATTTTTTTATTTTTATTTTCAAAGAAAAAAGTCTTTATTTGATACTGCACTAAATGCTACAAGGGAAAAAAATAAATGTCAGTTTTTAAAAAGTTTTTTTTTTTTCCTTTTTTTTTTTCAGTATTTTATATTCTTGTTTCTCATCATGGGTGCGGAACTTGCTGTAGGTATTCTCAGTGTCATATTTCAAAATCAGGTAAGAATTCAAATAAGATGTAACTCTCGAAATATTTTTTTTTCAATTTCTTTTTAAGCCTTGTGATGAACGTGTGCACTTAAGGTTCCCGTCTACCAGTCATTTTGATTTCGTTAACGTAATGTTTATTCTATGGCTTTTCTATTACCGCCCTCAAATCTTTACTATTTTATCTATTTGAATGCAAGAAAGTGCATCCCATAACGCAAAAAAATTAAGGTTTTTGAGGAATCACATTTTTCATCCGATTTTTGAAAATTCTTTACCCCTTTTTTAATTACTCGTCTATAGGTTTTCCGGTCTTTAAAAAACATTTTCAAAAATCGTAGGAAAACTATTATCCCACAGAAAACTTCATTACTTTTTGCATTTTTTTTTGCATTCAAATAGATAAAATAGTAAAGAATTTGAAAAGGGTAGTAGAAATTCCTTAGGATTGATATTATAATCACGAAATCAAAATGGCCGGTAAAAGGGAGCCTTAAATTAACCTCTTTCGTGTTACATAACCATATACTTTCGAAATTAGGAATAGAATACTTAAACAGGTTATATAATGCCGAATTTATTCGCCGCAATCCTCTGAATCAACTTCTTTATTATGAATATCACATTTAAAGTTTTCATCTTACCTCAATATTTAAAGCTATTATATGAATTATTATATTAGTATATTACACTAATACATTATACTAATTATTAAAACAATTGATTGTATGTGTTGAGTGAATTACTATGCAATTTTTGCTAATATTGTCTTATCTTATTGAATTATTTATAAAATTACGCAATTTATTTAATTGCACATAATTCGTTTCTACTAAAAGTTGCCTGCTTTTTTCATATTCAGAAATAGTAATTATATTTTAACATTTTTAGTCTATGTGTTGGACCACAAGTAATCATTTTGTCTCAATATTTAAAACCAACAAAAATAGCGAAGCTAATTGTTATTAAACCTTTGATACTTCCATATAAATTTAAATTATGAAAAGTTTTATGAAATTTAGTGCAATATTTACATACGATTATGAATAATGCTAAACAACGAATGGTAGCTGAAAAAGGAAAACAATCGCTAAAGTGATATAGAATGTTATTTTTAAAACTGAAAATACTTGTGTAAGCTTTTGTTTACCTGGAATACATAAGAAATGGTAGTTTTCTAAAGCATTCTTATACATGAAAAAAAATTAGACTGGGTGCTTTCATTTACTTTTTCCTCAGAACTTTTAATTTTACTTTAATAAATTGTATTATTGTAGCATTAAATATTTCAGACAATCACTAAATTGGGAGAATTGTCATCATTGCTGAAAGAAGAGTATGGTATTGACGGACAGACCACGGAAGCTTTTGACTTTGCTCAAACGAAGGTAAAATAATAATTTATTTTTTCGCATCTTTTTACTAGTAATCATTTTTTGTAACTATTAATACCTTATCTATCAATCCATGAATTTCGATGAAGTTTTATCTCATACACTCATCTCACAATTATATCAATATGATTCATCATATATAAAAATATTATCAGAAATTAAAAATATACCTTTGCGGAAAGCTTTAATTCAAAGTTGTTTTCAAATTAAATTTATCTTAGTGTACAACTATGTGCAATTATATTTGTGACCATATTGACGAAGATAGGTTTGATAAAGGTAAGTAATGATATATGATAAATATATGTTACAATATATCATAAAGGGATAGCAAAGCTGTATTGGATGATATAAATTATTAATCTTGATTATAGAGACATTTATCTTGAATTCCTTGTTACAATCCGAACGAGGATCTCCGAAAATAATTTTTTTTTTCATCTTTAAATAGCTTACTATGAAACGCAGATTTCAATATTTTTACTGGAGATTTTCTTGTTAAAAGATGATTTATACATCGTAAATATAGATTTTAAGCTGTTTCTACTCATTTATCGAATTTTAAATTTTTTTAAATTCGATAAATGTGTAGAATAAAATGTCCATTTCGCCTAATCTTAAGCCCAGAATATTTATTGCAGAGCTTATGAAATAATTCATATGTATAAATTGAAATCTTTATATAAACATCAGTTTATTCATTATATTATGCAATATTAAATAAACATTGTTCTATATATTAAAAATTGTGTTTTAAGAATCTGAACTTGAAATAGAAATTACTTTTCGAAACATAAAAGAATTAAAAGTTAATAATGATTCCCCCATAATCAATTATTTTAATTTTTTATTTTTATTTCTATTTTCTCTTATTTATTGGACCTTACTATTTTTTTTAAAAAAAATTTAAAACAATATTTACGAATTCACGTGATCATAATCTCTGCCTGAACTAACGTCTCTATCCAGAGAGCTTGGATGAGCTGAAAAAATTAAATTGTAATATCAATTAATTGAAAGTATTTTAGGATTACGAAAATGATTTTTATTCTGAAATCAGTTAAATTTTTATGATAAATACTGTTATATAATGATAAATTTTTATACTTGTTTTAAAAAACTTTCAGAACGAGATTCGATTCATAAAATAGTAATAAAAAGGATTTATATGGTTGAATATATAAGTAAAAATCAAATAATTATTTCTAAATATATGTATAATATGATATTTTTATTTAAGAAAATAATGGCGCATTTCATTATCGAAAATAAAAACATTTATTTAAATGCTAAAGAAATGGTCCGATGCATAATCGAATTGTTGTGCATCTCTTGATTTTAAAAAATTTAGTCAGAAATGGTATAACTTGCCATGGTTTTTGGATGACAAATGTTATGAATTAAATCATAATGAATATATAACTTGTTCATTCAAGTAAACAAAAAAAAACCCGCACTTTCGTTTACAAAAAATACCTCAAAATCGATTCTGAGTTAAACTAAAAAAAATTGTTGTACTTCGTTACATTGCTGTTAATGTTTAATTTTTCAAAGCTAATTTAAGAATATTTCTCTGCCAAGACAAATTTTTGAACATATAGAAACAGAATGTCTCCTCTAATACCTCCAGCGCTGCAGTTACCGTGTACTTTCGAACTTAAGACTGAATCTATTCAAAAGATTATTTTTTAAAAAAGTGCACCGTGACCTGTTAGAAAATTGCGTAATTTTGAAGCTAGTGAAGAAGTGATGGTAAGACATTCTTATAATTGACGTCACGGAAAAAATCTTTTCGTGATGCTTGCTGTATTTGATTTAATATATATTTCGTTCCGCAGTTCAAGGACACTTTCCCTCTTAATATTTTAAAATAGGATGAATAGTTAACAATAAGATGTTCCGCTTCACATTGGCAGTCTTGAAAAGTCAGCCTTTCGTTACCATAAACAGAATGTCCATTACACAAAAGAAAAACAAACAGTAATGTTTCTGATCTTTTGAGGTGTTTGAGATGCTGTTGAATTTCAACAACAATATCATTCGAGGAAGAAATGTTTTTTTAATGTTTCCAAGGATGAGAATTGAATCAAGAACAGATCAAATAGTTCGAAATAACCCAGTTTTGTTGAACAATCCACTTGATGAATTTAGCATAAAGTTCCAGCCACATAAAACTGGTATAAATCTCTGATTCTGTATTGTAAGTACTTTGAACTGTACCTTTTCTGAAAGACAACCAAAAGCCAAAGAAACCCACCCTACCATCAATTTTGCCATCCAGTAAAACCGTGATAAATTCTTCCTCAAGTTTGAACTATATTCAATCAATTGTATGGCATTTCTCTCTGAAGGGTGGGGAAGATCAGAGGAAACAAAACACAATCATAGCCTTACAAGAGGAAGAGGCTGCGAGCTTTTCTCTGAGACCAATGTCATTTTAAAACTAACAATCTGTCAATTGGCGGAAAACCAAGTATAAACTTCATAACTTAGAAGTTCGATATCCAGAAATAGCTCAGAAGGAGTATTCGTCTTTGGATCCGTCTCAAAATTTAGAATTAATTTTCTTCTTGGCAAACACCCCCCAAACCCTTGAGCCGTACATAATGAACGGTTGAATTCGCTGTTTATAGATAGAGGTAGATACGTTAAAATTGATGCCATAAGTGTTTCATTTTAATACACTTAAATCCCTGTTGCAGCACTACGCTTCTGATATGCTTAAGGTTAAATGGACCCGCTAATTTACAGTCAATAATAACGCAAGATATTTCATTTGCTTAACGATAGTCAAGAAATTAGGTAAGACATAAGCTGGTAAGAGTCATAACAAATATTTCTTTTTTCAATGAACATAACCTTTGTTTTATTAGGGTTATTGAGTTTAAAGCTTTTGACCATTCAGAGCAAAGTTTAAAGTCTCTTGAGCGACAGAAAAGTTTCATGAAGATTTTACATGAAAACAATTAAATATCATCATTCACGAAAGCTATAGCATCACAATAAACCTTATTAATATTGAGCTTAATTAGGAGATCGTTTATAATTATATTCCAATTGTAGGTCTAAAACTGAGTACGAGGGCAACTACTCTCTCTAGTTGATGAACCACCAGAAACTGAACCAAATACATTTTGTACTCATCATTTAAAATCAGTAGCAAGTGCAAAAATGTTATGGCCAGATTACGCTTCCCGAAGGTGTAGAATGCCAGGCCACCAAGCATTATCAAATGCCTTTTATATCTAGGAATACCAGAGGTGTGGCTGGAAATTCCTTTTCTTGCCTTTTGGACAATCTCCTGGAACGTAATAGAGCGTCCTCGGTGCTTCTCCTGCAGTGAAACCCATACTGATCACATGAAGAAAGTCACCGCGTCGCAAAGACCAGCAAATTCTCTGCTGACGGCTTTTCCAAACCTTTCCCAAACAGAGGAAGTAGCTTATACAAAGATTATCAAAATGAGGAGTCTTAAAATCTAGAACTTTCCTTTGGGTATTAAGCACCACCTGAGCACATTTCAACTACGTGGAAAAGTATTTACACTTAAACAGACATTGAAAGTTTGTGAAGAAAGAGAACATTGAGATGAAACTGTTTGACTATTTCACCTGAAATGGAATCAGGACCAAGAGACTATTTGACTTAAACATAGCAGCTGCTGTGACTTCATCCTGAAGTAAAGGAGATCGAGGGAATTATAATCAGTTAGCATTGACTGGCGTTTCTCCTTTTTGCAAAGTCATCATCCTCCACTGGATCGAAGGGGAAAGACTTATACAGCACCACCGTTATAGTTTCTTCTAAAGTGTTGGTTGTCTTACCACTTCTTAGTAGATACCAGTTATTTCCTATTTTCTTCATGAAATTTCTCTTGACACCGTATGTATAAATTTTTTTTTTCCAACATTGTGAACGTCCAATAGTCAGAAATGCCTTCCAGAATCAGACTTGCTGATAGCATTTGTTATTCTTTCTATATTTCGTGTATTTACATTTATATATCTCTGAGGATTGGATTCCTGAATCTCTGAAATCTACGCCTGGAAACGTGAGATGCTGCCAATACATCCAATTTCAATGAACCGCAAGGCCTATGGATGCCATGGTTTAGCAATAGGTATAGAAGATGCGTTGAATAGAATCAAACAGAATTCAACAATGAATTAAAGGCAAGGGCCATCAGTTACAATTTTCAATTGCGCAAGAATATGAGCAATAGAAGGCAAAACTCTCGAAAACGACACCAGTTTATGTAGTGGTAAGAAAATTTTAAAAGGAGCAATTGATAGGTCACATAAAAACAAGCAGAGATGCATAGGTATCAAATTCTATCATCATATGATCAGAAAGGGATTCGTTATCAGAAAGACCCCAACATGTTATATCCTGGAGCAGATCTGCACCCAAAAAACTGTGATATCAATGTAAGCGATCCCTGGGCTCCACAAAAGTAGGGCCACCGTCCTCATTAACAACAAATAAATTGTTTGAAGAAATAAAAGTCCTTGAATTTGTTTCCCACGACTGTTTGAATAGACTAAAACCATAATTCGGTTAGCATTTGAATCATGCTTAGACAAGTCGATTAATATTCTTACATGAAGATTTGATTAATTTTATGAATCTAAATCAATATTCGTTGAGGAGTTCAAAATAATATAGCAAAAGTGAACATAGACATTCCAACAAGTAATCAAACCATATTATAATCAATTATTTTTATAGTCTAAAAAAATTGGAAAGTCCGTGACCGTACTATAATGGCCGCTTTAACACAATCCAGAATCAGGAACATGATAGATTCTATAGCTGCTTGGAAAACCTGGAGATCCTTTGTAGCAGTGTGGTTTCCTGAACTAGAGCACAGTCATCTATTTTCCTTCTCCATGTTCAAGATTAACTTTGTTGATAAAGTTTGATTTATTGGAGATTTAGTGAACACGGCTTCAGATACTTTGTTTTGGATTGAAACATACCAATTAGAATTCGTAAGTCCCAGGTGTTCAATTTTTCATGAAAACATGAAGGACAGCTCTCTGTGAAAGGTTTGTGATCAACCTTCACTTTTTACGTAAGAATTCGTCCTTGCGATTGAAACGAGACTGGTACAAACCTCAGCATTTGTCTTCGAACAATCACTTTTACTTCTGTTCTTGGAACAGTTCAAAGTGACCACTAGGTTTAACACCTTCAGAAGCTCGGTGATTCCTTTTAAAACAGTTAAACATCTATTAATGATTGAAAATCATCCACTTCACACACTCCAGTTGATTTTCTAGCTTATGTAGGTGAAAGAGAATACATTTGAACTAGAGGATGTATTTCTGTGACATGTAAATAAATTGAAAGTTCTTGAGGTGAAACGAACTCTACACATACTCATGTTTTTTATCAGATTCCATTTCGGAATTTTTGATCAAGAATCACTTTTTAAAAGTTCCTCATTAGTGATTTCATTTGGAACATGCTTCATAGAATGGTTGGATTTTCTTCTTTTCCTTGAAAGTATTCAATTTCAGTGATTTTGATTTAATTTCTGTTTGAAGTCGATTCCGATCATTTCAGATAAACATTTCACTAATATTTTTGGTACCAAATATTTTTAAATTCACTAATGCCAGTTAGAACTATATGGTTGATGTAACTTCAATCCTGTCTTCTATTTGTCATCAGACGAACACTTATCAGAGTCCTGGACAATAAAATCAGAGGAATGAGGGTTCTTCTTAATAACACTGGAATGGCCACAATCTCCAGCGTGGGCTTACTTATGGCTTCAGCAGGACTTTGTTTACAACATTCAAAGAGTTAGCGCAGCACAATTCTTTCAAATTCATATAAATGAAGTTTCAACTCACCAGGCTTGCCTGGCCTCCTCAGATCGGTGATTCATGCGTTGGGATTGAGCCTTTGGTTCGATAATCCTGCACTGTTTTCCGACATCGTAAAACGCGTCATCTATCTTTCTCATGTTGGCTTCCTCCAATACTTGAAATTAGAACCATTGTCAATTCAGGATATTTTGTCTGAAAAGTTTACGTTTTCGGATCTCTAGCATCAAACGAAAACTGTGAATAAACGCCCCAATTAGACCACACGATGGTCTGACTGAGTGAACCTTAAGAGGTTTCATGATTTGTTAAAGAATAGGACCAAATTTGGATTTTTTTTTTCAGATAGAATATTGACATGACATTAAAATCACATTTTGTTTTCATAGTCCTACAGATAGAGTATATTTTACCACATTCTCCTTTTCTAATTGAACAGATTCCTTTTTTCTGTTATAAAATGTGTTTCATATTTCGTCTCTCGGATCGTAAACTTTACACGCTAGTGAGAAAAACTGCATGTATATGGAATTATTTAAAATGTGAAAGCCTCAGTATTACAAACATACGCACGTACTACAACATCAGGAATTTATATGAAAATTAAGACATTTTTCTAACTGGAAAAAAAAAATACGTTTTGAGTTTGGTTCTGCTACTTAGACATAAGGCAAAGACAGCGTTAAACTTACTGCTCACTTACCAGACAGTGGCGTAGCACAGATTTCTGCCACCTGGTGCGAACCGTAAATTTCCTGTCCCCAATTAAAAAAAAAATACCATGAATGCTTTGCGCACGGAAATTAAATTTCTTGATGTTTAATAAATTAAAAGGATTAAATAACTTGACTTGGTTAAAACAGAAAAGCCTCCTACATATTCAACGAATCGTACAAAACAAATAAACTTGACTTAGCAATAACAAAGAAATTTAATTTAACTTGACACGTGAAATTTTATCATGGTGTAAAATAAACAAAACCAACACTGCACGGCTCTTCTAAATAACAAAAAAGTAAAAAAAAAATAATTAAATGTCACCTCCTGACCGTCATGTCTATGAGTTGATCAAGGACTATCAAACAACAATCCAAAAATAAAGAAGAGCATATTAATTGCATTTGTTGCGTGGCAATAGTGGATCGCGACCGGTGTGAGAATGTGTCCTTTCTTTTTGGGAATTCAAAAGGTGAACTTTTATTATCTTAATTATTTGACAAGCTTTTATTTAACTTCACATAAATGTACGTTTAGTATTTTTTAAAGCCAAATCAAATCTTACAACTCTATTTTGAACCACTTCCACTTGTCCAATCGCCTCGAAATTTTGCATGAGTATGAGCACCAATGTGGTCAATATGATAATATGGTTATCTGATCTAATAACTATAGACTGATGCAGCAAACAGGATTAACCAGCTCAGCCGCCCTCCACATCTGTACTGCTCAGTGACATGGCCAACTTAAGACCCCTTTCCTGATTATACGTCACTGTTTCAAGACCGTTGGTTTATCAACCAGACAACCCTGGCTCTATCTAGAATCGCAGTATCCATAAGGTTGAACTAAACTGAAGTCTAAGGAATTCGTAAGGACTAGCGATATATAATTTTTTTTTAAAAAAAAATTGAACATTCATTTAACTACATGGATTAAGGATTATAAAATTCCCAAAAAAAATCATAAAGTGACAAGTCCTAAGGCTGAAAAACATCGATACTGCTCTATCCCTGTCTGGAATGATAGAAAATGCATGGAATGCTAGTAAACTTAATTTTTTTTTTAAATTTGAGGTCACAAAGTTTAGCAGCTTAGCATAATTAATGTATGTATGGAATAGCAAAAATAAAATTTTTTAATGAAATATTTTTTAAATGAAGATGGAAAGAATCTTAATTGAATTTTTTTTCTCAAGAAAATGTAAATTAACATTCTACGAACACGTCGGAATTGAACTTTTAGTGGGTTTGAAGTAAATAACCTAGTTCATCTCTATTTACGTTAATTTAGTTAGAAGAACGTGTCACTCAATTTAAACCACGCACTTCTCACACATCCTACACTTGTCAATGCAGATGCTTATTAAGGGAAATTAATTATCAGATAAGGTTATCGGGTGCAAGATGAAGGAATCTGTTGGCGGCATTTCAAACTCAGGAATTCAGTCGATCACTTCCGGATATGAGTTTCGTTAGAGGATATGAAGTACAGTAAAATTAATAAATTAATTTAATTTAAATTTTAGATACAGTAATTTTTATTTTCGTATTTAACAATGTTATCTTAAAAATAACTTTTCTCCAAAGCAGAATAATTTTTTAGAAGTGCCAGATGACATTTCTTTTCTGTTATC
>BMAW01074307.1:0-45171 GCA_019974015.1 Nephila pilipes
TATGTGTGTGTGTGTGTGTGTGTGTGTGTGTGTGTGTGTGTTTGTATCAAAAATAAACTTCTGAAATAATTTACTTTATCTTTAAAGTCAAAAATATTCAAAAACAAAGCTATTGCGTTTTCACACTGACGACAGATTCGACCCTATGATGACATAATTATGGTTGTTATAATATTATTGTTGCAACATTAAAAGTAACCATCTAAAAGTTTGATTTTTTATTAGTGAAATGTTTCTCGGCAACTGCTTTCCAGATGCATACGGGAATTTAACTGTCATAATATTTAATAGTTCAGAATGTGGAGAAATACATCCCTTTTAAAATGGAGCAATATTCTCTTAATTAATATTGTATCATTAAAATAGCACGTTTTTAAATAAATTATGTACTATAAGTGCTTAATTGAAATTTATCATTTTGGATGCTTCATTGTATTAATTACCTCCAGTAGTGCACATTGGATTGATCAGAAATTTATACTGTATATTTTAAGACTTAATTCTTAAGATGTGTCTCATTTCAAATAAAAGCTAAGTTTTTCATTTTTAATAAAATAATATAGTCTTAAGATTTCAATACAGTTAGAAAAAAATAGAAAGACTTCACCGCGAAAGAAACGAAATAATAAAAATATTTCTGATAGGCTCAAATACTTTTATTTTCTTTCTTATAATTTAAGTTAAGAAAAGTATATAATAGAAAAGTATATAGAACACCAGTTTTCTGTCTATATTATGATAAAAATTGTACATCATCAACTACCAATATTTTCAAATAATAAAATGTCTTATTAATTTGCTTAAGATTTTAATCATCATTTACGTTCTTCAATTTTGAACACATTCGTTTCTCTAACCTTCTTATTTTTAGAAGGATTTTGCCACTTGATGATTTACCTACTTAGAAAACAAAGACTAAAAACACCAAAAGATTCTTGTATAAATCTTGAAACTCCAGACAAGCAATTATTATGGAAATATGCTAAGAAATTTATCCGCAAGTCTTAAAAAGAGAAAAATAGGAAGCCCAATTAATACACACTTATCTCAATGCATAATATATTATTGCAATAAACAGGTGTTATAGAAAGATTAAATATTGAGAAAAATATGTTCTTACATTGAAATTGCACGTTTCAGGAGATCTAAACCAATAAATGGTCAAGAAATTTTTACACGTATCCTTCCCTTCCGAAGACGTACAGTTGCTCTCGTTACTTAGAGTCATAGTCAAATAACAAATGACAACTGACTTAAATTTTATTTATTTATACTTTCCCATAACTACATTAAAATAATTTAGGCCTTCTTTCAACTGTAATATGCACTTAGTGCCGTTAGAACAGGTGACAGACACTTGGGGAAGCGAATTTTGAATCTTAAAACCCACCTTACATCTATAATCTGTTTTAATTAGCGCAGACAGGTTTTTTTAATATATAACGAAAAAAAAGCTTATGTCTTTTCCTCTGAATATTTATACCCTTTCTTATACAAAAAAGGTGTATGTTTGACATTTTACCCGTGTGAGTGTCATGTTGACTCATTTCCGATTGATTGCATTGCTCATATAGAACTATTTTACTGTCATTGTATATCATATAATTAAATTTATATTTAGAATGTTCTCTAATATATATTCTTACACATATTTCATTTATAAATCTCTAATGTTTCTGTTAAAGTAAATTATTAAAATTATGTTTATATTTAACCTAAAAATAACCAGATAACTCTTTTTTCTTAAATCCATCTCGATACTATTTTGCCACATTTTTCGCATTTATGCAGTTATGTCCCCTTTAGTTATTAGCAATTAGAAACTGCAGGCATCTGGTAAGCTTAGAATTACATCTAAATATTCAGTACGTTACTAGGTCATACTTTGAAATGTAGTAATCTAATCTTATCAAAACTAATTTACTTATATGAGCAGTTAGTTATGAAAAAATATTTTTGAGTGCATATAATGATGTTCAAGAATTTAATATTTTCATATTTTAAGCATTCCTTAAACATTTGCTGCTCAGAAATGTTCCAGTATTTGAAGAAATTTAACTGTTTATTTAGGGTTTTTTTCTTATTTGTGGAATAATTTATCTTCTACAGTTTTCTTTAATTTTACGATGATTTATCCATTTTTTAAGCCAGAGGATGAAGTAAAAAGAAAAAGAAAAGCTTAGGTTATTTACTTTTAAGCATTTTAGAACTTTTCTATTTACTATAACAATATATTCTGTTTAGATTGCTTGCTCTTTACTATTCAAAGTTATTTTGAAGGAATACTTTTCTTGAGTTCTAAATTTCATTAGTTTCTCTCTCAGGGAATCACTCTGTCTCAAGAATTAAAAATGTCTATTTTTTATATCTGATGAGAGATTTCTTACTTTCATTTAAAGTAACCCATTTAAAAATGGATCTCCTTTCCCATTAACTTAAACATTTAGAAAATGTTTAATTGAAAAACCAGGTAAAGCTTTTATGCAAATATAAAATTTGTTTACTTCTATTTTCACCCTTAATGAATATTTGTAAATTTTGTTCCTGAAATTTCCCCGCCCATTGTTTGATTTGCTATATACTTTTTTATGCATTATAATCACAAATATTGTGCTTGTTGATAAAATAAAATATTCCTGGTACTCTATCTTGCATTGGATTTCCATATTATGTGCCAATCATTAGTATTTTCCTCCAAAAAAACACTTATTGGATTAAAGAGAGGATATTTTTCTCAGCAATTTAAATCTCCCAGATATTATTATAACTCACATATTTAAACTGTATTAACGTTTCCAATATAAATAGTAGTTAAGGGGAAAATTTTTCATTTAATGGTAATCAAACTATATAAGTCATGTATCTATATTTTAAAAGTATTTGTTGCCTATTTAGTGCCATTATAGAAAATTATAGAGGGAAACGTAAGTTATTTTTCCTTGACATTTACATTAAAATACTCTATCGAAAAAATAAAAAATAAAAAAAATTATTATCGAGAAAAATAAATTAGTTTTTAACAAAATTAGATGAAAGCTGTTATCTCCATTGTATAATAGTATAATTAGCTTTTGCACGTATAACAACTCAATCTTCAGTCAGGAGCCTTGGCTTTATTTTACTACTCTTGATGAAGAGCATTCAAATTATTTAGTTTTATTTCTTTTAATTAATAACAATCTACAAATTATGTTATTAACCCATTTTCTAATCCAGAAAATTGTTTTACAAAGTAAATTGAAACATTTCTATTATATAGAGCTTTTAATATAGTTTTATTAAGAACACTTAATTAAATAGAATTCAATTTGAATATTGTGCCATAAAATATCGACTCTGATTCTTTAAATCAAAGACTCGTTATATATTGCCTTTATATGATCAAGAACCAAAATTACAACAGAAAATGTGTATTTGACAGTAAAATATCTCTCATCTATTATATACAAAGTTTGATAAGAGAGTCATTCACATATTTATCCATATGAGTAATTTAAATGAACCCGCGTATTGATGAAACAATAAAAATCCAACTTGCATTCAAAATAGAATCAATTTTTTTTAATGTTTATTAAAATCAAGCACTTATATTGTTACAGGCAGCTTATTTTTAAAGCATTTCGTAATTTTTCAACTTAAGAACAATGTTGGTAGGTAAATGACTGTATGAAATCTTAGGTTTCTCATTTTGCTGTTGCAATTTCGTTATCTATGGAATAGTAATATACCATCTTTTTTTTTTCTATAAAAGTCGATTCCTAAGAAAGAAACTTAATTTATCAAATAACAATTAAATCATAGTTTTGTTTACATAGGTATATTAATTATTATTTTTGTTTATTTAAAATTGTAAAACACTGGATGCTTAATTATACGATAAATGTTGTTTTTAAAATATCTCTTGCCCAGAAAGAAAGTAGATTTTTTCTCACAAAAATGGTAAGACAATATATTAAATAATTTTATTTCATTTAATTTCAACAGTTTCAAAAAATTTGAGATGGGGAAATCAGAAACATTTTATATATAAAATAGTTCAAACAGAACGCTAAATAAGATTATTTTTTCTGTAAATGCCACTAAGTTTTCCCAAAAGAAAATCTATTCCCGTGTAACAACACCATCATCAAACATGTTGGATTTCAAAGTAAATATAAGTTACTTTTTCCATCTAAAACCGATATCTACGATTTCACATGAAATATCACTTTAGTAGTGTCCAGAAAAATAAATAAGTCCCTTCTGATAGATGGTTTCCAATGCATTAAATTTCTTATGTCACTTCTAATACATTCCTCGAACCCAAAATTCTATCCATACTGCGTTTTCCTGGTCCATCTTTCTTTATGTAACTGTATAAACTGGGACCCGTTATCGGAGGAAAATGCGTTTAGGTCAGACATTAAAGTTTTAGATTCATATATGGTTTTTGAATTGATTCAATTGCTGTTTTCTTGTCATTGATGTGTTGTAGAACATGTCAAAATCCGGTAGTATTTGAACTCGTGTTTATTTGATATTCTCAAGAACTAAAACATGAGCTTTTATTTTTAACAGAACTAGAAAAAAATATGGTTCGCTTATTTTTTGTGATGATTTCCAAACATATTTTTTGCTTCTATTTTCAAGTTTTTCTTAAGAACTCCAGGTTTTTTAAAATAATGTTTAAAAAATGTTGAAGTGCGTTTTTGGCTGATTGGTAAGTTTTTATTAATAAATAAGTACATGTAGGAAATCTACAATGGATAAATAACAGTAATACTTTAATTTATATATTTGTTAATCTAGCCTTTACCTCATCTTACATATTAAATTAAATTAACCAATACAACTGAAAAACTAGCCTTGAATTATTTGCACAATTTTCAACCGTTTAGTGTCTCCCAAATTTTTCCTTTGAAATGTGCACACTGTATTTATAATTTCATAACTTTGTAAGACAGATAGATTTTTCTGACATTTTAGATGTATTATTATTTACTTAGACAAATTTTTCGCTAATGACTTAGAATTGAAGGAAACCCGTGAGTCTGATACAAAGCGAAAATCGTTTTACTCAAGATTGAGGAGACGGAAGTACTCTTTTGAGTTAAAAAATTTTTTTTATTAAAAGATGGATGTGAAAACCAAACTCCCTAATGTTTTAGATGTAATCATATTTTATCCATCCAGATTCCTAATATTAATTTAATTACATTGCATGTTTATACAAACATTGAAAGTCTATACACACACGCATCCACATGTACACATAAACATATATATATATATATATATATATTCTTAAGAACTCCAGGTTTTTTAAAATAATGTTATAAAATAATATATATATATATATATATATATATATATATACAAAGAGAGAAAGATATACTATATATTTGTTTGTATGCGCGCGAAAATATAAAAAAAACATTCTTTGATTTTGAATAAAAATTTACTAATTTCAACGCAAAATTCCCCGATATCAAAACACTTATCACCAAACTTAAGAACAAACTGATCAATGAATGGATTGAGAAGTTTTGAGCATTGAAAGTGCCTCTATTTACCCACAGACAAAAAGTAACCATGTGGTGTATGTCTGTTATCTGACTCGTCTGTCATCTTAAATATTAATCTAATCGCAAATTTAAAGTCTTCAACTTAATTCCAAGCACAATTAAAGAAATTAAAGTAGTGAATCAAAAACAGTTCAAGAATGGAGTGAATTACTTTTCAAAGCCTTATTTATTAAGGGGATTGCTCTCTCCTAGTCGATTGTCCCTCAGCGGGGATACTTTTAACTTCTATAAAAATCAAAGTTTATTCTTCTCTGGATACTTGAATCCGATGTGAGTTAATCCATAATGGAGAAAACTTCTTTCAGACAGCGTTGGGTCCTAGAACCTATTGATCACACAGGTAAGCAAGTAACTCCCGAGTACTGTTCAAAGCCATCAAACTCTTGCTATCTTTCTACTACCGCAATCTTTCGATTACTGAAATATTTCTATTACCATATCCAGTTCTCTGTAGTTTTTATATGAATTGATTTAATCTGTTCACAACATTTCTAAAGTTTACATAATTTGCTCAACCATGTTTCATTAGGTTGGAAAGGGGCAGGACACTTAACTATAAAGTAAGGAAGAAACCCCAGATATTTGTTAAGGGAAGTTTTCTGAATAGCCTATGTCACAAATTAGAAACAATAGCAACCATTGTTTAATTGATTCTGTCAAACGAAAAAAAAATAAGTAAGAACTTTTGAATTAGATATGCGAAATTATATATATATATATAAGAACTGGCAACAAAAATCCCTGCCTGTTTGTCTCTCTCTCTCTGAGAGCTGTTATTAAGTATTTTTCGAAATCATATTTCTTTAAAACTCTAAGCTAATATTATATTATAAAATAAATAAAAATCTCCTCTAGTGTTGTATTAACTATAAAAATATAGTCTATAATAAAATATTTTTTATTAAATTAGTTTTTTAGATAATTTATCTTTGCTTAATAATATAATTTTTCCTGCACGCTTCAAGAATGAAGTAATTCAGTCTGTATTCATTAAAATGCGAATCTTTAAATTTTATTTACTCCTTGTGGAATTAAGAAGTAGGACAATTTTATGTTTGAAAAGATATTTAAAAATAGAAAATTGTTTTATATATATATTCAAATGAAGAATTTAAATGAATTAAAAACACCAAAACATTATACTACTTTAACTCTAATTGGTTTCGAAATAAGAAAAAAAAATGATATATATAAATACACATTTTAACTAGACCTTAACAATAATAAAATTCATATTTTATACCAGATAGTTAAATAGGAGATGATAAAATATATGTTTGTACTGCTTTTGAATAGTTTTCAGTTAGAATAAAAATAGATGAGTGGCAGATATAACATATGTAACCAATATTACGAACAGTCCGTCAGTGAAATTGTATGTAGATAAGTTACTGACTTGAAACTCATTGTCATAAAAGGGCATACTACCTTCAATCACAATATGGTAACAATATTTTCTCAATCTTGACATTAGGTGTGTGGGCGTGACTGATAAATTCAATGCCGTACTGAGTATCTAGCCTACTGTCTATCTGTGCCTTTGTCCATGAGTCCATTGCAAAATTGAATTTTCCTTTGAAAGACAGTAAACGGTGACGTCCTACAGCTGTAATTTGCGAGAGCAGTGGAGTGGAAATAACAATAGCACAAAGCCAACAACTCTACTATAATTAATTCTTGATAGGTAAAGGGACTGCTCGGAGTTGCTAAACAATAATTTGGAAAAGTTATTGTCAGAGAACCCAGGTTGCTTAGAAAAGTATTAGGTATATTAAAAAATGTGCACAAATTATGACCCATTCGTATGAAACCTTTATGGACACAAATCGCTCTTCTGAAAAGTTTTCCATTTCAAGAAAATTAAAATTAATGTCATTACTGCCATAAGCAATGTAATATTTCCATCAATAAATCAATTATATATGAAAATAAATTGTAATTATCATATAAATTGTAATACGCTTAAGTAATTCAAAGGCTAAACAGTAAGCATGATACATAATAGAGTCTAGATTAATATTCGAGATATTTTGATCTGCGCATTATATATATATTACGTCATTTATTGCTCTTGATTAAAATATAACTACTTTAAAAACTTTTTAAATGCATTTAGTGGAAAATGTTTCTTACTTACATTACATTTAATTTCCTTCTTGATTGTTTATGAAGTAAACAAATTATAAAATATTTATTCATATAATGATATTTACTGTTGTATCATATTTTATATGATTAAATATTGATGCAAAATAGAAGTCCAATGAAATAAATAATGATGCATATAATATTATTCATCATTATTGCTATGAGTTTCGTACTTTTGATTTTATCGTACTATTTTTTTCACATTCGGAAAGGAAATAATTCTTATTTAAAATATTACTTTTAAATATGAATTAAGCTATCATTAATTTTCATTAACATCACTTATTATCAAGTATAACTCCCTCTATGTGATAGATAATATATTATTATTCCGCTAAATTAACTTATATATAGCTTAACAGACACTGAAACATGATGCAGACATTTGGCGAGTTAGTTTATCTCAGGTACTACACTCATCATTATACTGTGCTACAAAAATTATAAAGCATATCGCTAATAGTTTTTATGCAACGTCAGTTCGATTAAACTGAAATAGGCCCCACAGTGGTATTATGAAAAATCTTTTGCTAAAAATAAATTTATAAATATTTATCCAATAAAGAAATTCCTTTCATTTAAGAATCATAGTTGCATGTATTTCAATTTATAATTTAAATGCTGAAAGATAAAATTATAATAAACTAACAAAAAAAATCTTTAAAAGTGTCTTAATTATAGAGAGTTTTGTTTTTTGATTTCTTTTTTGCTTTCAATTTCAGTATTTTTTAGAATACATTTATTTCTATGAACCTACCTCCCCTCCTCTTCTTCGAGTGTAGTTTTCAAAACCCAAATCTTGTTGACTGACCTATTCGATTATATAATGAGGAATCGCTATTTGCTCTGAAGGTATAAATTTGTTTATTCATTTCTAAAGCAATCTGAGATTAGGTCATTTCTCTCTTTTACGTGAATAACATTGCTGAAAATTTTCTCCATTGATTTAGGGATACCTCTCACATATCACGAAATAAAGTTAATTTAAATTGCAATCTAATAAAGTTAGACAGAGTTGAAAGTCTTAAAATATTTGGAGTATATATGAAAAGGAAAATACTTGATTTTGGATGTACTCAGTTCTCAAACACACATTTTTGGTAAGGATTTCAGTTAATCCAATTACGCTTTTGAAATTAAACAGAAAGTGGAACTCTCTAACATATTTAATCTGTATTCAATACTATAATATCTTACAAAATTATATATCACTGTAATAACCAAAGATCACTCAATTTCTGTAAGAATAAAATTTTACACGTTATTTTCTTACACTTACACGCAATTGTCATTGACTATTTTCAATTCTCGAGAACAATTGTTTAATATATTGCTGTAATTTACTTAAAGTATTTATTATTGTTTGTAACATTCTATTTTGAATACTATTCTAATTTAAAATATTTTTTTTTCCAAAATTAGTTTAATAAAATCAATTATTTCTGTATATAAAGCAAAACATTCAGCTCCTTTCATACGTTACAATCTTCATAGAAATATTTGTAATTTTATTTTACATCTTGAGTTTCTATTATTTGATAAATAAAATGGTGAAAAATGCTAAAGATGGGTTTCATTATCACCAATACTAGCCGCACCCACACAGAATGAAAGAAAACGATATGTGGAATATTAGGATAAGTGCAGGAATTTGCAATACTCTCCACGCTGGATATATCCCATACAGACACCTTTCTCCAAGGTCACCGCGGTCTTTCATATGCACTATTCTATTATACCATACATAGCTGGAAATGAATACTTTTTTGTTCTTTTATTAGTTTCATAACCATCTGTGTTTTCCAGAGCATCAAATGTTATTTTTTCTAATATCCGAACAATATGGCCTTAATATTTTAATATGCCCTGACTCCAAACAAACTAAATGTTTTCTACAGTTCATTTCAAGATCTGTCCATAGGAACTGTCCACCAGGTTATATATATATATATATATATATATATATATATATATATATATATATATATATATACTCATTATCATAAAAAAATACGCACCAAGAAGTCAGAGTAGGATTGTTACGAAACTTGGCATAAAGGTACGTGTCAACCAGATATGTAAATGACTAGAAATGCTGCATAATGGTCCATTGCGTAATACCACCAGAAGGCGTTGAACCTCATTCTTTTTTTATTATAAATCAGGTAGGTAGAGCTTGTTTGCATGTATTTAATCTTTTGCAGATGGTCGTTTTTTAACAAGATATTCCATTATAGTACCATTGAAGACAATATGAACAGCTATCAGAGCTCGAAAGGGGAAGAATCATAGAGGTGATGGAAACCAGATAGTCAGCTCGGTGAGTACCTAGCCACCTAGGCCCTTCTGACATTAATTTGAGGAGGTGTTGGGGCCAGTGGAAAGCAATAGACAAATAGTCGAGAAAACCGTCACATGATACCATAAGCACACATAGCCCTAACTATCTCACTGTCTACTATCTAAATACAGGCAGCACCTTCATTACAGGACCTTGTGTTATTCTGTACCATCGCAAGGCACCTGGCACTGCAATTGCCACCCACTCACCGTCTCTCCGTTTTGAGTGGTGTCGTGCTAGAAGGCATTGGACTGCAATCGAATGGAATCAGATAATCTTTATAGACGAATTTAGATTCAATTTGGGCTGTAATGACAATCGTGTACGACTGTAGAGACCATTCCTGCAACTGGTGTGATGGTATGGGGTGCCCTCGTATACGATACACTGTCGCTCCTAATATTGATCCACGGCACCGTGAAAGCCCAAGAGTACGTTCGCGATATTCTTTAACCACATGTATTATCACTCATGGCAGGGCTCTCAGGAGCCATTTTTGAATAGGACAATGCTCTCCCCCATACAAGAAGGATTTCCCAAGATTGCATCCACTACATTTTTACCCTTACCTGTCCTGCTGAGTCCCAAGATTTTTCACCAATAGGGATCATTTAGAACAGCAATTTGGATAACTTAAGAGTTTGGTCGAATTTAGGGTGGGCTTACAGCAATTGTGGAACGAGATATGGAAAGACATAAGGGATTTGTATGTATCAATACCCAAACGCATCACATCATGAATTCATTCTAGAGGTGGCCCTACAGGGTACTGAAACTTCCATTCATTTGTAATTTTTTCTACAATAAATGATCACTTTGCTTTGATTTTGTAATCCTTTACTTACATTAGCATTATACTTACATATGTAAAAATTCATTTTATTCTTACAACTCTTTCTTGGTATATATATATATATATATATATATATATATATATATATATATATATGTGTGTGTGTGTGTGTGTGTGTGTAAGATAAAGCAATTAATTTATCATTAAAAAACACAACACGAAGAGAACAATTAAAATCCAAAATCAACAAAAAAACAAAAAACATTTATAGAACTAAGTAAAAAAGTTGAAACTGAATCAAATTTGAAACTTAGAGATGAATAAAATTTGAAATTAATTTGAACCAAAGAATAAATCGAATAATTCGAATACCCAACAAAACAAAACATGCATATTCAGACTGTGATCGATGCATATTGTGTAGTATATTGTATATACATACATACATACACATACATACACAACATGGCCATCAACAATATTGCTAATGCATACATATACACAACATGTCATCAATACGTTACTGCCACATACACAACATACAATAATATTGCTGATTACAGTTATACATATACATGTTAGTTATTATTACACAACATACAATAATACGCTTACTGCCATTACATATAGTTATACACAACATAATAACATTAAGTTATTATTACATATTACATACATATACATACATACATACACAACATAATAATAACATACACACATTATATTATTATACATACATATTATTATTGGCCAACATAACACATACACACATACATACACAACACATGTAACACACACACACATACATACATACATATACATACACAACATACACACATTGCCATTGCTTATTACATATTAAGTTGCCAATATACACACATACATACATATATATATATATATATATATGTATTAAGAAATAAGGTTATACTATGAATAAGGTGAAAAAAAATCTTCTCATAATTTTAACTCTTACATTTCAAAAATATTCCTTTTAAATTAAATCTGCAACTAGTGTTCTCAAAATATTAAAAATAGTTTTAAAATTATTAGTAATATAAAAGTTAAAGATGTGTACTTTATTTATACATGTATTACTTTGAAGATTTATTTAATTCTGTAGATCTAGAAGTCTTAATGTTATATTGGTTAATCTTAAGGAGAGAATTAAAAATTAATAGTTGTATGTTTTATGAAAATATTAAATTCTTCATAATCTTGTTTTGAAAGAAAATTATCATAGTTATAATGAAAACTAAACTATAAACAAATTAAAGTTAGTGCTTAGGGGGATCCTGCTAGTAATAATCTTGCTAATATTAATTTATATTTCTTTGAACATTATTTCAAGTTATTTATATATATTGGTGATCTGATAGTTATTCAAATTACTTTTGACGTAGAATTTATATCATGTTTATCTATTTATACTATGCGTCATATTTAAATCTTATTAAAATTATTGTAACTTTTCATGAAATAGATTTTTTAGATATAAGTTTAAAAATGGTTAACAACAGGATAATGAGTAATATATATGAAAAGAGAGATAATTATTATTTTCCCTATGTGTATACAGTGTCATTTTTTATAGTATTTTAAGTTTAAATATATATATAAAATTATTAAATAAACTTTTAATTAGAAAAATCAAATTACTTTTAATATGCCTTTAAATTCTTAAAATAACTTGAAGAATTTCGGTATTAATTGTGCAAAGGCTGATTATCCTATTAATTTGAAAAATAAAACATTTAAAATATAGGTATTATAAATTAGATTTATTTTAATTCTTAAGTATTTATTTAATTTTAGATGTATATCATATTTTTAAGTATAACACTTAAATAGAAAAGTCTTTAAAATAGTTTAGTTTTAATTATTGTTTTCAGTTATAATTATTTTCATATTTATTTATTTCTAAATTATTTTTATTAAAATGTTTTCAAAATGTTTTCTTGAATATATGTTTTCCCCCTTTTTTTGCTATAATAGTAATACATATGTGTGCTTATAGGTATGTGCGTATTTATAAACTTTCTTTAAAATTAAGATCATATTTCACATTAGTTTTTGCCCTTTTATTAGTGTTTGTATTTACATACAATATCTTTTTAATGGGTTTGGAAACTTTTTTATTTAATTTTAAAATTTGACACAAAATGGAGATATATTTTTATTGTATCATATCTGTACTTTCCTAAAATTTTCAGATTATTAATATTTGAAGGTATATACATACACACACACACACACACACACACACACATATATATATATATATATATATATATATATATATATATATATATATATATATATATATATATATATATATATATAAAGCCTAAATGTCATAAAGAGCTAATCAAGTTTAGAAAGTTACTAATATATGTACATAATGATTTTAAAACATTTAAATATACTACAAAACTAGATAAAGAATTAAAAACTATTTTTCAAATAATTACTAATAATTTAAATATGATTGCTATTATTAAAACAAATATTTAAATATTATTAAACATTTAAGAATCAAAGAAATATACTTTATGCATAGCATTGATTTGGAATTTGAATTTTTTATTTCAATAGACATAGTTGATCTTGAGTGTAAGGATACTTTTAAATATTTTTTAAGAAAACTAATTCTAATAATCTCTTGTTCTTCAAGAAAAATTCAATCATTTTGATAATTTAATTCTTATATACAAAATTTAATTGAAATTGATGGTAAAAATATCAATAGAGATTTAGCGCAAGCTGGTGTAGCCAAAAATAGTTTAGTTAATATCTGTTTACACTTTTATGAACAGAAATATATACAAAAAAAGGATTTTATTTTTTTAAATATGTTAATGCTCTTATTATCTTTAACTATAATATTAACACAGAATATAAAATAATTTATCTTTTTGTCCTTCTCATTAAATTGAATTTAATTTAATAAAAATGAATTAAGCACAGATTATCTAGACATTAAATTCAATTATTGATAATACAATTTACATCAATATTTTTGATAAAAGGCATACATTCAATTTTCATGTCACTTTAGTTCCTTTCTGGAATACCAATATTTGCATTTCCATTTAAAAATGTAGTATTTAATTATGTTATATGTAATAAAAATATGGATTTGGAAAATTTAGAAATTACAGCTAATTATAAGAAATGTTACATTTATTTTCTTAAAGCGAGCTATGCTATTAATTTCTTAAGAACTCTTTTAAAATGTTAAATTAACTTAACTTATTCCGCTAAAAGGCTTATGCTATTATTTTATAGTAAAATATAAGTATATGTTGATTATAGACTAAACTATTTTAAGTTCTAATTTAAGTCAATGGATATCAAAATGAATATGTTAATTTAAAAATTTATTTATAAGCAAGTTTAAATCCTATCATTTAAAATGAAAATATAGCTTTAAATAACCATTATTTCATGTGAATAACTTTCAAATATTCAATCAAATAAATTTTGTTTGTAAGAAACAAAAGCTTAGCTTTATTTTATACTTTGCTAACTTATTGTTCAATTCATTATTATTAATTCAATCGACGTCACTCAGATGTAATATATTGTCTTCATTTTATTGCTGATTTGTTTTCCTAAAAATACTTCCAAATAATTATTAGATCTTCATTATAAATGAATGAATAAAATTTGTACGTCTTATGCTGAATACTGGTAGGAGGATACCATGAATGAAAAATTTTAAATTTCCGGAACAAGTTGTTTCTAAGCTAAAATAAGAAGAAATATGTTTTTGCTTTATCTATGTGTGTCTTGCTTTATATGTTAAAATGAAAAATACTTTAGTTTTTACATCGATAGTCTAAAAATATTAGGTACAAGAGTTTTTCATCCAATTACATTCTAAATTTTTCCATCTTCATTTGGTTCCTTTCCCTATATTTTACAGTGAAAACCTATAGTATTGTGATGAAAAAAACAAGGTATTTCTTGGTTCATCTGGTCTTATCATAAAATTAGACTGATTTTTTTACTCTTGAACT
Organism: Nephila pilipes; assembly: GCA_019974015.1. Taxonomy (NCBI): domain Eukaryota; kingdom Metazoa; phylum Arthropoda; class Arachnida; order Araneae; family Nephilidae; genus Nephila; species Nephila pilipes. The sequence continues at coordinate 14,869 of BMAW01074307.1, forward strand.
TATCTTAATTTAAATAAATACGCACTTTTATGAATCCATGTATCCATTTTTCGATTTATCGAATAAATTTCTCCTTACTAAAACTTTAATTTTAATTAAGCTTCCTGAAACATTACGTCCTATTTTACATTACTAAATGCTCTAAAATAAAAGATTTTCGATATTTCTTTGCATGTATATTTATATAAGGACTGCCTAAGCAAAAATGTTTTTGTTTTAAAAGGTTGTAAGACACCTATTTAAAATGTCAACCATTCGTCTCAGTGCTTAAATTTATAATTATACTAATGATTTCATTTTGAGTTGTACTTTATTAACAATTTCATATTTATTTATTTCCGTTTCAAATATTTAATTAAAGTGAAATCACGATAACATTTTTAAAACATCAAGGTTTTTATAAAAATTTCTGTATATTCTCTGACAGATAAGAAGGCAGTTTAATAAAGCAAAAAATGTTCTATCTTTAATAATATTTCTATAAATTTAAATTTTTGTTTTCTCAGTAATTTCAATTACTGTAACAATCATTTAATTGCACAGTAGAATAAATATATTATTGTTCATAATTTCACAGAATATATATATATATATTTCTTTTTCTGATATAAAATATATCCAAATTATTTTTTCCAAAAAAAAAGTATCATGAGTAACAAAATGTATGTAGAATCAACAGAATCAGTGGTAGGAATTTCATGTGTTTTAATAAATAGTTAATAAAATCTAAATGTAAACATTACACATTATTCAAATAAATCAATGTGTTCTTAAAAAACATAAATACACTTTTTTTCTAATTTCTGCAAAGAATTAAGGTTTTTTTTTTCGGGGGGGGGGGGTTTAAGAATATTTAACATTTATTTAATTTCAGGATGCAAAATAGAACTTATAAAATTGTGAATACTAATATTCTGATTATATCATTCTATCCAAATAAATAGATATTATCAGTATGTATATTTTAATGTTTTTTGCTGTTAAACTATAAATTTCAAATAAAAAATTCTACGTCATTAGTAGTGAAAAATGTAATTCAATTAAAAGTTGTTGAATGAATTTTTCCTTTCGCTTAAAAAATTTTAACTCTTGGTTTTATTTATGATTTCAGTTTTTCTTTCTCCTTTTTTTAAATTCTTTTCATCATCAATGTTAAAAGTAGGTCCTAAAAGAAGTATGAATATTTTATTTATTCATCCTAACGCAAGCAGATGTACCGTTACCTTTTGTATATAAAGGTGAAAGGAAAAAGTTTTGCTTTTTCAATTTATAAAGATACTTTTAACACGTTTTCCCTTTTTAAAATGAAATCTGAATGTACCACGTATATTATTTTACTACTATGGATTTCTTGAGCTAAATTTTTATATTCTCCATCCAGAAATTTCAATCACAGTAAAGCTTAAATTTAAGATTTAAAAAGACAGTTTAGTTTGCATTACACAAATTCAGCCATCGATCCACTCGCAATATATATAAACAGCAATAAATTACCATAAATTGAACCATTTTTCTAAAAAGTCATAAAACGAAAATACAAGAAGAGCAAATAATAGAACTGATAGATAATTATTTTTCATGCTCTGATCGATTTTTTTTTATTCTGTAACAATTTCGTTTTAGTAAATCAAAAATAAAATAGACAAAAGGGAAAGTTCGATACAAAGTTTTACAAAGAACAGATTTAGCCACCCAAGGTGCACTTTTTTAATTATTATTAAATTACTGAATAAATATAAGAATTTAAGTAAAAGACGAAATATCGAGAAATGGACAATAGTAAACTTTTCCGATATTAAAATTAAAGGAAACAATATATTATTAAATTTAATATATTTAAACTAAATTAAATTAAAGTTGAAGCAAACGATTCAAAATTGAACACCTGGTAGGCCAAAAGTGATTTAACTAAATCAATAGCCCTTTGGGTGGATAATAAATGTAGCATATTTTACTAATGAAATAGCTTTTTATTGAATGAATTATTAATTTTATAGAATTTACTCAGGGATAGTTTTCTCATTTTTTGCTAAAATATCAAATCGAAACTCATTAACTATAATTACTATTATTAACAATTAAGTAAATAGATGCATATACCGAAATAAAAAAATTTATGCAAATACAGGAAAAATATTTTTATTTGTTAGCATTTTTCATATTGATAAGAATTCCTTGACTCTTTGATAAAAATCTCTTGACTAAAATATACAAAAAAATCTTTTTTACCAATTAAAAATAGGAAAACAGCAAAAAGTAACATAAATATTTTTACATGAAGAAAATATTAACAATACTTTTGTAACGATTTACCATTTTTTATCTGTTATTTTGCCTTAAAAGACATCAATTGGGTTTACTTCAAAAGCAATATTTAAGGTGTACTTTTTTAATTATAACTAAATTCTTTACTTAAGCAATTAAAAAATAACATTTTTTTAAAAAAATTTCTTGGTAGTTTTTTGAACCTTCAAAATATTTCTCAACTAATTAAAAGCAAATACCCAGCTACATAAAGTTTTGCTTTGCTAATAAAATGGAGTAATGTTTTTTTTTATTTACTTTTATAATTACATTATGAATCTTGTAGCACTTTCTTATGAAGAGAAATATTAAATCTCTTTTTATAACAAATTAATAAATCTCCATTGACTGTCCCTGATATATAAAATAAAGTATGAAATTTTTCAAACATTTGAGGAATAAATATATATTAATTATAATGTAGATAACAAAGTTAAATATAAATTATCATCTATCAGATTACTTATAGTAAATAAATGTAAGAGCGTTGATATCCAAACATATATTTTATTCTTTCAAACTTAACATTCATTTCAATTTATATTAAAATTATGTTATATAATACTCAATTGCTCTAAAAGTATTTTTACAATATCATAAAAACGAATGAGTTTTTAAGTCCTTTAGGAAATAAATTTTATACACTTCTAAATACCTAATTAATTTTTGTTCCTAAAATATACTTCATTTTATTATTTTTACTGAAAATAAGATAAATTTTTAAAATGATTTATGTTTAAAGGGAAAAAGGAGAATTATTATTTCGTTTCGCATTTTTTTTATTGTTTCTTTTCCTTTACTGTCAAAAAGGAGAAATGAGAGGTATTAAAACAGGAAAAAGAAGGTGGATAAATTACTTTTAAAAATTCTCAATGGATGCACCAAGTGTATAATGTTAGGCTAATAGTTACAAGTTTCTTTATTAGAATAAAGTAAATACATTTTTCTAAGTACTTTTTCAAATTGGAAGTCAGTCTTATTCTTGATGCTGGTTAACATAATGATTCGTATTATTTTAGCACATAATTTCAGTTAAATTGTTCTACTAGAAATAATTACGTAAAAACTTCTCCAATAGTATTTTTAAAGAAAAATTATTTTCTTAGCCAGAAGTTTTAATTGGTCATGTATCCAATGTGCTACAAAATCTCCTTTGTATTTGAAACTCTCAAATTTCCACGATTAATTTTTTTCTCTCTAAAAGCAAATTACAAATTTTAAGAGATCAAACACACAAACACACACACACACACACACATATATATATATATATATATATATATATATGCATTTGGTACTTTTGACTTCATTCTCATTGAAAAAAAACTAAGTTGTACATTTCCTAATAGTTTTTCTCCATTTATTTAATAAGATATAATTAAAATTATAGCAAAGAAAATAAACATTTCGCATTTTTATTAAAGTCTTTTGCTTCAAATAACAATTTTCCCAGCTTGCCTTGCCTTGCTTCTACTACTTTTTAAAAATATTTAAACTCGACAATTTATTTACTGTTTTTATCATAATATTTCCTTTTAAAAAGTGAGAAAAAAACTGAGTAATTTTCGCATTAAAGAAAATGCATACTACACCCCAGGACTTAGTAAATATTGCGTGTCATGGTTTTCTTTAATTAATTGAAGTTGAAAAAAAACTAATAAATAAGTGTTAAATGAATAAATAAACTACTGGTTTTCCAAGTTCACAAAAAAATCTGAGAATAATTATAGGAAACGAATAAATTATTTGCTAAAAAATGGTGAAAGTAAATCTTAACTCTTTTCCAAATCATAATTAAAGGATGAAATTTTTTTATTCGAAAACAGATACATTTCGCTGTTTCAAGGATTTAAAATCTTTAATGTTTTTAAAACGAAAAATTACCATCATTAATAACTCAAACCAAACATTATTTTTTGAAGAAAATTAATGTGAAGAAATTACTGAGCACTCTTTACTTTATCTTAACCGAATCCTAACAATATATTTTAACTGAAACAGGGGGGGGGGTTCTGTAATTATATAGCAGACTAAACTCTGAAGACTATCATGAAGTATATTATTACTCACTTTCATTCTAACTATAATGAAACTGTGTTAGTTTTTTTTTTCCTGACGTATAGTGAATGGAATATATTTATGTCGTTTTGATAAAATATTTCCTCATAAATTAACGTGAATGGTTCAACTCTTTAAATAAAATACCACTATTATATGTTTTAGTTTAATACTATTTTTTTTAAATTAGATGTAATGATAAAGCAGTTAAAACGTATTTCAGTTTTGATAGATATTTCATTGTATTGTGTGATTTTTGATGTGAGTGTATAAGATAAAGGAAAAAAAAAAAACTACAGATATATTTTAATTTAAAGATATGTGTTAAAATAACAGTACAGCAGTATAATTAACGATGAAAACTTAAAAGCATATTTCTTTCTCATTTGGGGATCGATTTCATTGTACAGTAAATTAAAGCAATATTTCAAGCATGCACATTTTTGAAGATTAATTTTACTTCACAAATACTGAATATAGTATCCGCCTTAATGTTACGTGAAAACTTAGATTTAACTTTAATTTCTGCTTTGAATTACCTTATGTAGTTGAGAGGCTATACAGGAATTGTTACAAATTCAGGATTAAGTGAGATACTTTTAACTTCGTGAAACATTGTAATTTGGAACTGGATTTTTCGTACCAGTGTCAAGATTCAAAGTATTTTCTCTCCTTCAAATGCCATTCACATTTTCATCATCAATTGCCTTAACTTCTCACGCATTTTAAATATATGTTCTTTAGTTGAACATTCAGAGTTATATAATTTATTTATAAGCACTCCTGCACTCTCTCTTTTTCCACATGCTGGAAAAAGAGACCACAAATATCTGAATAATTTTAATCGCGTTATATGTTAGTGTATTTTTTTCATCATTTTTACTTTAAATTATTATTTTTGACTCTTTCTAATGCATTCACATTTAAAAATGTTCTCTTATAATTTTTTAAAGGAGATTTTTGAAATTCTTTTACTCACAAGAAGTATTTAAGATAGTATATTACTCATGTATATATATTTTAATTTTAAATAACAATAATGCAACTGTATAACAAATGCTATTAAGTGACCAATTTATTGTATAGGATAAATTTGATACCTAATTTCCTTTGAGAAAATTAATTGAGGGAGAATCGACAACTACTATCACTATTATAATATTGGCGTTATTTGATGCATTGAAATAAATTATTTTAATCTTTCGCTTTTCTTTAAATTTAAATATGAATTCCAGTACTCACACAAACCTTAATATTACAATATGTCATTAATTTTTTATTAAGTAATCACAAATATGATTCATACTCCTTAAAATATATTAATGCAGCTTTATTATAATTTTAATTAAGATACAAGGCACAATTTTTATTTTAAATGATGATTAATTCGTAACTTCGAGAGAAAAGTGAAACATTCCAATTTGTATGTTCACCGGTAGAATATTTTCATATTCTACCAAAAGTATAACAATAGCTATTTAATTACTATAAAGGTGATATTTTAAAATGATTTCGTTTTCAAATATGTTATACATTATTTCAAAGGTACCTAGGTGGAAGCAATGAAAGATTTGTAACAGAAATAAAATTTACCAAAGTACATTTCTAAGTTTATTTTTGAGGTAAAAGTCACATATATATATATATATATATATATTTAAAATAAGGTTTTAACTATCGTGATAGCTCCCTATTCTTTAAATTTGACCATTTCTTCAATTTTGAAAAGTAACGCAACGCTAGAAATTTATAAGGAGCTTATGAATTAAATTAATAATTTCGTTAAAAGCATATGTGGAGGGAGGGTAAAATGAATCATTTTTGCTTATATATATTTAAATAAGACGATTAAAATGTAAGCAACGTGCATGTTTTGTTGTATCATATTTTATACTTATGTATTGCAAAAACAAATTACTAAATATCTTAAGGACATGGAAAACAATTTTATGAAAAATATCAAAAAGTAATATTTTTAAATTATTTTAACTGATGCAGTTTAATAATATTTTTTATTCAAAGATTCAGAACAAAGGCTTTTTTGTTTTTTTTTTTTTTTTGTTTTTTTTTCAAATTTATCAAATATCTCAAGAAAAATTAATAAAATTTAAAGGCAATTTGAGGCAAGAAAAATATTTTTATTGAAATATATCTTATAATAGTTTTTAATGTGGACTTCCCCAATAGATGTTTTTACTGTTAAGAGTTGAAGCAATGTGCTTTAGTTACATGGTTTTCTCTATGAATTATTTGCGCTTAATTTCTAAAAATTTATTTTTTTAGAAGCGAATATCTTTCCTGTTCTCTTTATGCACATTCCTGATCTCAGTAGTCATAAAACAGTAACTTATTAAAATTTAATGGAAATGAATTATTTGAGTTTTATCAGTTTAATCAATCAAGAATTCTGCTACTTTTTAATTTAAAAAAGTATCGATCTACACATAATACTCACTGAGCAAAAATAAATTACAAGTACAATAACTTTATCTAGAGTTTTAAATTAATTTTAATTCCTCATATTTTTCCACAAAATATTTTTGTCCTTTTTCTCGTTACAATCGAAATTATTTTTAACACTCACTGAACACACTTATTAACTGAAGTTTGATACAAAATTAGTGATACGTCTATGGCTGACGGAATATTAGAAAGGAAAGAAAAAAAAATTAAGTACAACATGATAAACTTATACTCTTCATTTTATTCAACACTTCAACTGAGAAAGGAAGAGATAGAAAGAAAGAAAGAAAGAAAGAACGCTATCATAAATAAAACGATCTGTTCTCTTTTCGCCTCATTTGAAAGCCGATCGAAACCGATTAATTCTGCAGTAAAAATACAATAACACTGAAAGAGAGAAAGATGGTAAGGAATAAGGAAGAAAAAAAGAAAAAGAAACCACTTCACCTTCAAATGATAATCCAATTGGGATGGCTGCCTAGTGATTGCTCTGATCATGGTTAGAAGATGATTTATGTGCTTCGGGGAAGTAGTATTTCCCAATGAGATGCAAACAGGCCGATCGGAAGGGAAGTCCACGCCTTCGCCATCAAGAAGGTGCTATCAATCGTTCTGGCAGGTGCAGAAACTTCGCTTCAATCTTGGAAGATTTGCAGCAGAATTGGGGAAGGTATGCTTGATGTATTGGATTGCCTTGCGTGTCTATCAGCACATCGGGAACTGCTTTTTAAACGTGAATACCAATTTCCGGAATTGATTGAGAAAGTTAAGTTTGGAGATGGATTCGTCGATTGAGGCAGTAATAGCTGAAGATGATGATTTGCGCGATGGGTGATGTTTTTAGTATAGTAGATTTTTCCTATAGTTGAATTTCTGTTTTCATTGAAACGGGGATGTGTAATTATATTTTACCTCGTACGAAGGAAAATATTTTTCCCTTTAGAAAAAATAAGTCAATTAAGAATAAAAAAGATGGATTTAAAAAACGATTTTGTATGGATTCTGAGATAGAATTAAAATTGTCACTTTGTTAAATGACATTTTTTAATTGACTGAAGTCATGAATAACTTTCACTTCATTTGATTCGCAAGACAATCATTTTTTTTTTATTTTCAAACTTATGGAACATTAATATTTGCAAATATCTTTGATAATTTTTTCATAGGAAAATGTATTATTGTAAAATAAAAAAAAGTTGTTAAGTGTTAAGTTATACAACTATGGGACATTGTTATAATGTTAATAGAAGAAATAAATCATGTATTTCAATATTATTATCTTAATGGTTGTCTCGAATACTCGTTTTCAAAAATGTATATTGAATTCTTATAAAATCATTCTTTTAAGATAATCATTTTATATAATTAAAAATAGAATAACATTATTATAATATTCTAAAAGTAACTTTAAATATAATCGTGAATTAAATGTACTTCGTTTGGGAGCTTTTTTTAAGAGGTAACTCCGACTTAACACAGTACACTTTCTTTTATATCTTATCGCTTTATGTGAAATAGAGTCCTTGATTCTTTCCTCACTATGACATTATTTGTCCAATACATAATTATTTTCTTAGTTGTGTTAATAGATTGGTATTTTTGTTACATTTGCTCGTTTTAAAATAAACTGTTTGCAAATAATGAATAATAGATTTTTAAAACTTATTTTACTTGTCATTTTTTTGATAAATACACAATGATAGTATATATACTATTGATACTTAGACTCACCATACTTTAACTTAATAACTTACTTAACTAAATAATTTACTTGTATTAATTACAGTTTGTATTTTATTGAATACAACAGTTCCATCAATATATTTGACTATTTATATTGTATTTACATAGAAGTTTTGGTTATAAGATTTCAAACTATTATTGACACAGCATTTCTAATTTAATACTGAACAACCATTTAATCAAAAATAAGCACCATAATTTTTAGAGTTGGATGTTTATTGTTTCATTTAACTTTAAAAAAAAATTTCTTGAAATACTGATTGCAAAGGTTTTTCTTTTGTTTTTCTTTTCTTTTTTTTCCCCCCCTCTTTTTGCTAAATACAGGAATGTACCAATATTATTAAACTTAAGATACAAATCAAACATTGTATGATGATATTAAAAAGTGCAACAAAAATCTATTCAATTTAAAAGGTAAGTTAATTAGCATTATAACTTCTTTTATCGTAGAACATTGCAAGTAGAGCGAAGAAGAACACAAAATTGAAAAAAAAAATGCATGGGATCAAAAAACACGCGAATGGACTCACTCTTTACATCATCATTCCAATCAAAAAAATATTATTACTTCTATCCAGACAAAAACGCTTAACTATCAAGTTAATTATTGCACATCACCTATTTCAATTACCGGAGTGTTTAACATGTGGAGAAATAAAAAGGACTCCGAATTCCACTAAAGTGGTTGCTATGCTTGTTGTACAAAATGAGCTCCACTGCACCACTTTCTTCTTCAAAAGCACAGGCAATCTCTGACTTTTGAGAAAAACCAGAAACGTTTAAAGCCATACAGTTCTAGCTGCAGTACTCAAAAATCGATTGAATTTCAGAGGTTTCTTTCCCAAGCCTAATTGTGCAAGCCCCCATAAAACGCAGGCATGCACGAATTTATTGCGAGCTCCTATATCCGGAAAGAGAACAATATTGCTTTCTCTTGGACCATAAAATGCGATATCTTCTTTAGATAGGTAAATTAATTTTAATAGGGCCTCTCCTTTGCGGTACTGACGGCCGAATACAGAAGAATCTCGGCAGCTACGTATCACGAAGGTTGCACGATATCACACACACAAATCCTGATTGTAAGTTCTTGCTTTGGAGTAATGTAAACCGATCATTGTAATGTTATTTTCGTTTCCCATCTGCTATTTCAGAGAAAGAATACTATAAACTAAAATCGTAAATTCCTTTTTTGGGTACACTAAATCAATGAATTCTGCGTAAAAGAAGATATATAAATAACAAAAGCGATACTTAAATTAGTAAATGTACTCCATCATATCGAAAAAAATAAAAATGTTTCTTTCCCCCTAAATTTGTTGGGTTTTAGAAAACACCTGCTTTCTTTTATTTAATTTTTTTTGAAGAAGAAGAAGAACATTTTTGTAACAAAAGAAACGTTATGGTTTCAAAATAAATGTAATATGGCTACAAATCGAATTCAAGAAATAAATGTTATTTTGAATTCGGGTTTTTTTTTCCTTAGCTTAATTTGTAAGCTAATTTATAAAAATTTTGTTTTTCTAATATTTATTGCTGAATGTGAACACATCGAGAATGATAAGGTTTATACTGTTGAAAGAATTGATAATAGTAGTTTTCAGCAATTTATTGAAAAATGTATAAAACTATTGCAGTGTTTTAAGTAAGCTGTAGTGTAAGTATTCAATTTCCAGATCCCTGCTATTTCTTTCATCAATTATTGAGAGAATAAAAACCAAATTTTTGGAATGCCAGTTAAAAAAAATTGTTTTTATCTGATTTTCTATTTTAATAAGCCTCACTAGATTTGAATATTTTTTTAGTGAATTAATAAACCTTCCCATTTTATACAAAATAAGTAAGAACTTTTTATAAGCCATTGAACCATTCATTTTAGAAAATACTGATGATTTCAGTAGAAAAATTGAATAATTATGTCACTGATAAGATAATTATAGGTACCGTTGGTAAATCAATGATTTACCAAGTACGAGTTTTGAGCCTTTACTCTGCTCTAGAACATTTTTAAGTAAGAATATCCGAATTCCAAATTGCGTGGCTGCCGTTGTAGCTAAGTGGTCACGGTCATGAGTTCATGACCACTATTATTTCAATAAGTCGTGAGTTCGAGTCCTGGTGCTACTAAAGTCTCATCTCATGGCAGAAATAATGTACGTTAAATCTTTCGTGGATAAAAGTCATCACTTTGGGATAGTGTGAAAGAATTAAAAAGAGGAGGAATATCTCAGGTGTCGTTCCTCGTGATTTGACAATCGCTCAAAACTTCGAGGCCACCGCCAATATCCGTCGTGTTGCTTCTAAGGGAGTCGTTAATAAGCAGTTAGTTAAAATCTTGCGATCATCAGGAGAAAAAAAATTAGAATATGGAAGAGAGAACTAATATCTCTCTCGAATTACTTGGATATGAAATGTCTTTAATAAAGAAAATTCAGCTTATGTTCAGTCATAAATTACTAGTCATTAAATATTAATATTAATATTTATTTTAGTAAATGTAATTTAAAATTGTCTGTGTTTTTTATCCAACTATATTTAATTCCTAATAATTATTTACTTGTTTTTCGTTTTTAATATGTTAATATCGCTATTATATTGATAACACTCACGTATTTACCGAAGTATTCTGCATCTCAAAGGCCATCTTCTTCATTTCATAATAAATTCTTAAGAGAATTAAGAAAAAGTAGTCCAAGCATTAATTTTTTGTTAAGTATATCAAATTATTTACGATAGAGGAAATATTTGCTTTTCTCCCGCTGCAGGAGGAAAACACATTATAGAAGAACGCTGAAGTATATTATTACTTTAAAAAGATATTATATTAAATGCTCCTGCTCTAAATTATAAACGTAATTAAATATAACATTTATAAATATTTTAAGGCCTGCACAACTTAAAACTTTTTCCAAAGATTGTTTAAAATATCAATGTGGAAATAAGTTTTGTTTGCATTTTGAAATTAAAAATCGAATGCTTTTTGAATATTAAAAGTGGTTTTCAAGATAATTAAAAATGTCTCTATTCATTAAAATTTCATCTGCTGCTTAATAATACGATCGAGATGAACAAAGTCACTCAGACAGTTTTATTGAATTTGCATATCACTATAGTGCAATCCAGACGAATGAAATTCCTTTCAAGCGGTAACATGCTTAGTCTGGATATTCTTTTTCTGAGTAAATCCTTTATCTGGAAAGTTTATATAGGAAATTTACAAGTATGCGCATTAATAAATTAAAAGTTCATGTTGCATAAAGTATTCACAGCGGTTGTGGAATAAAAATTTTAATTAATTTACTTATAGAACTGGGCCAATCTGACGGTATTAGTAACAAATAATGATATATTTATACAGACATAAAAGCATTTTTAATGATGGAATTATTGTAAGTAAAGAAAAATCTAAAATTTTTCATTTCCTTTTAATAAAATCAAAACTGTTACTTAAAAAACATTATTGATTTTTTTCAGCATAGTTTATTAACCAAATGCACTGCACTTCTACTAACATTTGGATAGAAGAATATAATGCGGTTATTTTTTAATTATGAGAAAAGTGATCATTCAAAGTTTATTCATAAATGTGTTCTCGAAGCGTACTTATTAGCATAGATGTGTTAGTTTGGTGTTATGAAGTAACGTTTTAACGCGTTACTCCAAAACAACAATCCCTCACGCTCTTATTCCCTTGACTTTTGGAGCTACTTGTTACGTTATTTGAATCAAGAACTCTCCCTCGTACAAATACCGTGACTTATAAAAATTAGTATTAATATATGAGAAGTGTTATAAATAGAAATTATCCGATTGAGATCCTGGAGGTATTTGAAAGATTAGAGATAAGAGAAGATGAGGTAGCGAGAATGTGTAGAACATTATACAGTGTCAAGCAAGTGTGATATGATCTTCGTGTATATACCTGATTCTGATCTAATTACCAGAAGCCTGTTGGATTCAAATCCAGGTTTTGCAACTCTAACCTTTTATATTTTTAAAACGAATAGAATTCTCAAATTATAATAATTAGTTGAAGAAGTGATCAAGTAAACTTTCCGTATTACTCATACATTTCTCCACTCCCAAATCTCGACTGATTATTTGATTATTTATTGAGTGATTATGTCTTTTAATAATAATAATGATGTCAATATGTTACAACGTGCTTATTTAATTTTTATGTAATTTCTATATAATTTCATATAGATAACAATTTGAACATATCATGATGTTAATATTACTATCACCATTACGACCGTCTCGACTAATATATTCCAGGTACCTGTTCTTAATGACACCAAAAAGTACCTGTTCTTAATGACAGAGGGGGGGTTTCAAGACAAGTTGGCATTGCCTCTTGTTCAACGGCTCTGAAACATATTTGACACTTCATTAATTAATTTTGATTTGACAGCAATTTATTGCCATATCAAAATTTGATTGAACAAGTGACGTGTTGCCATCGTTATTTTGCGTCTAGTTGTCACCTTCTAAGAGACCTGAATTCATCATTGCTCTCTACAAACCAAGCAAATATCAAAACAATAGTATCACTGGGATGAAGAGTTTTGTTTTATTTTTTATTTTACAATTCGGTGGGTTTTTTTTGTCTTTATCATCTATTTTGAATGCTTTCTGTTCATTGAAAGTTTCTTTTTTTACACTCGTAATTTTAATATTAAAATTACAGTCAAAAATTTCAGAAGAGAAAAAGTTTAGCTACTTACTTTTTAAGACGTTAACACATATCAAATTTTGCGTAAAAATGCAACACAGCTAACCAAGTGGCCATGGTCGGCCTTATTCCTCTGAAGAGCTGTCATACGGTGCAGTTGATGCATATTAAATGTTAAGGATTCAAAGTACTCTCGTGATCATGGCGTTGTGTAAATGGTACGAGTGAGTGGAATGAGTTCACACACAAGCGCCACTTTGGGTATTTTTTTAACTTCACTATATCTCAAAATTATTTGAACAAGGTCCGTTCCCAATACTTTTCGTGTGGCTTCTAAGTGCGGCTTTTAGGGACTTATTTCCTTTAGGTGGTTACGAAGCACCCTAATAATCTGTTTTTTCCCATGAGGTTAACTGTCTTTGCTAAGCAAGAGCGATTCCCCCCTGGATACCCTAGATATCCTGCTCTATTTTCACCCTCCTTCTTTTCAATCATTTATAATTATCTTTCCTCTTTTTATAACATTTAAATCACAGTTACACCTTGTTTGGCACAGCATAGCCACATCTGGCTCTTGCACTATTAAACTCCACCAACACTCATTCTTTTGTGCGCTGTCGATATACGTATAATTAATCAAAAGCAACAAAGTGCTAATTAATTTGAAAAATAATATTCACGTAACCTTAATCTGCTTACAAAATTAATACGGTTCTTCCTCAATTTCAATATTAATTGTATTCACCTATACACATAGTTCAATGCGCACGAAGCTTTCAGAATATGATTTAAGAAGAGGATTTTAATGAGAGAAGATCATGATATATATATATATATATATATGTATATTTCTATTTTGTTTTACCAAATCGCTTGTTTTACTGTCTTGTGAAATATTATTTCTAAAACGATTATATTTATGTATACATATTTAAGGAATAAACAATACTAAATATCTACATTAAATCTAACAGTCACTCAATAAATGAAGAACTATATTATTATAGAAATGCGCATATATATATTTTGTTGTCTGGTAAATATTAGTTATCGTGCTTATCGTTGAATGAAAACAAATATATTATAATAATATGATACTCTTTTAATCACGAGAACTATCATTAACTGATATAATGTTATAAATCATAAGAACCGAATTGTATGCGAATTTTTGTATTAATATTCAAACAGTTTGAGGTCATTTGAAAAATTTTAGCATCATAATGTTTTATTTTATGGTACTCAGAGGAGAGAAAATTAGTAATTTTAAAAATTAAATTCAAAAGTCAATGCTAATTAGTCAAAGGCCGGTTCTTCTCAATTTAATAAATAATTGTTTATTATTTAATCAGTAAGTTAAAATTCCTGAAATAAGAGGTGTATTAAAATTGATGCATAACGTAAAGAAATAAATTTGTTTAACTTAATCTGATATTAACGTGAAATAATAAAATTTAAAATTTCATCCAATTTTTAATATTTTTATTTTCAGTAGATATTATTATAAGGGTATTCATATTATTTTCATTATCATTAAAATGATGCAAACTTAAAAATTATTAAAAATAACCAAATTTAACGCATAAATTGTAAAATTTATTTTTCTGATTTTTCAACTTGAGTTGCTGGCATTCGGGAAACAAATAATAAATAATTGCTTAAAGTAATACGAAATAATGTAAAAAAGCTCTTAATTCTTCGTTATGAATTATTTTATATGAATTTAATGAGTTTTTATAGAATATAAATGTTTGTATACCGAAATCTCCCATTTACCAATTTTGCATAAATAGAATATTTATTTATCTTTCAATTCTATCATTTTATGAAATTTCCTAGGATATTGTATTATTTCATAAAAAATTTCTGGATTACATTCATGTTTACCGAGAATAATATTGAAATTAATCTTTGACATAGTAATATAAAATAATTACATTTTTTTCAAAAGTTTTCTATACATTCAACATTTGAAATGATTTTGATAAATATTCTAATTTCTTAGAATATAAAAATAAAATGTTCTTTGAATTTTAAACATATTTTCAAAGCATTATAATTACCATCTGTAAGGATATCCCACACATTTGGTTTATTTATTTAACCTGTTAATTTATTTGCAATATACCAGGAATTTAAAAAAGGTAATTGTATAAAAAAATTCATTGCATTTATTTTCAAAAGAGAGCCAATTCAGTAATAAAATATTCATTGAAGTTATTTGCTTTGATACTCTTATATTCCTTTAAGATGTTTAACAAATCTTTAAAAATATTAGAAAATTTCAGTTATTGAATAATTAATTTAAATTCATTTCCCATTTGGGCTAGTGAGGTTTGGAGTAGATGTTTCCATGCTTTTAATAGTCAAAATAATAGTGAAAATACCATGTCCGTGCACAGGAGGTCATCATAAATTCTGAATATTTTCCGTTGTCTCCCGAGATATTATTTTACACTCGCGCAAAATTTGTTGTGAGATAATTATGAACGTGCGTAAGGTCAAATAGCGATTTAAATTATGCTAATGGAAATGCAGAGAATTGTGTTCAGGAAGTGGTTCTGAATTCCTCTTCCAGCATCTTAATTTGTAATGAAATATGCACTTGAATATTCTTCGTCGGTAGTGTTTACGTAAATTTGCCCGTTCCGGTTTCAATCACCGAATGTCAGATCCTAAATGTTGTCTTTAATAAATTAACTTGAAATAAATTAGAAAATAACAAAGTAGCTAAACAGGAAATTCTTTATCTGTGTATTATACGGTTGAATTGACGACATTTAAATTAATATAATGAAATTATTGCAGTAATAGTTCTTGAATTATTTTGATTTTTTAGAATGTATACATATATAAAAGAAAGAGTTAATACTTGTTATTAATATAAAAATTCCTTAATTCTCTAATAAGAAATTAATACTCCTCTATAATAGAATTATTATAGTTAAAGAAAATTCTAGACTGATAGATTTTATAAAATTTATAAAGATTGACAGTTGAGAGAGAATAATTAAAAATATTTTAGCAAGTATTTAAAAAGGCATAAATTCCCATAAACAGAAAATTTTAACATAAACTTTTAACTTAAGTTACATAACTCGTTGGTACAAGTATTTAAATATTAATTGTATTTTATATGTATTGTATTTTTACCTATAGGGCAATTATAACAAACTTTGAATTTAACGTAAGTAAGTGATTTCTATATTTATTCATTGATATTTACTTATAAATATCTCTGTCTTGATTATGATTTCATTATAGGTTTCAAAAATGCATTTTCCGCTGAATATTTACTATTTCTGTAAAATTTCATGGTATAGTTTGTGAAAATTAAACTTTTCATCCTTTGAATATCTGGATATTATCAATAAATTGAAAAAAAAAAAAATTCATAAATAACTCTACTCCAAGGCAACTCTGTTTTATTTAGTTAAGAATATATATCAAAGGGTACCTCTTTTTCGCAACATAGGGCTTTAGTCTTACAAATGAGTTCTGTTTTCTGTTAAACGGTGTCAAAACCAATTTGACACTGATTCGTAAGTTATATTTAATTGCTACCGTGTCGAATTACCTTCGTCATTTTGCATCAAGTTATCATCGTGGACGAAACCTGGATTAATCATTATGCACCAAAATTGAAAGAATCATCAAAATATTGGGTTGCTTCTGATGAATCTGCTCCAAAAAAGGTGCAGATGGTCTCATCGGCCGGAAATGTAATGGTGAGAATTTTTGGGGATATGAAAACGTCATTCTCATGGATTTCTTAGTCTAAGGAAAAACAATTACTGGACATCAGTACAGTATTTAATTTCATTCCCATTCCTAATACTCCGTTTCCAAATCCTAAGACGAATACTATTGGAACCACCCTAGAACTTTAAAATTTTCCTTAAGAAGAAAGGAAAGAGTTGATTACTTTTCCTATTTTCTTCACTTTCAACAATTTATATGCAATCAGAACATGCATATTGTCAATCGTATTATCAGTATTGCTATCGCCCTGTATTTCATTATTTTAGTATTCTAAAAATAAGTTACCTATAAAAATTTTATTTATGTAGGAATTTCAGGATTCGAAATATCTGTGTAATTCACGATTGTTGACATTGCTTTAAGCTAATAACCATTTCTTCATTAAAAGAAACTTACAACTACATATGATCTCTTTTTTTTATTGTAGAATCATATTTTAAGTTTATAATTCATATTTATTAAAAAATATTAAAAATTCCTTTCATTTTATTGAGCTAAAATATTTTAGATCTATATTTTGAACTGGATTTTCTATAGTTAAATTTCAAAAGTATATTCTCTTTCTTATGTTTGTTAGAAACTATACTTTATTTTAATATTATGGCGTTAGGTTGAATACTTATTTTTGATTGCCGTGTGGTCATGTTTGTGATTTCCTGGTCGTTATTATTTCTATCGAGTTGTGGGTTTGAGTTCTGATGCTATCATAGATGCTACCTAAACTACCATACCGTTTAGACGGGGTGATGCAAAGGGTGATTAAATCTGTCGAGGATCCGTTATGGTGTGGAAGTTAAGAGAGAACTTCGTACTTCGGAAATAAAAGTTACAAATCATTATATTATTGTTAAAATTATAGTTCTACATAAAATACTATTGTCTATTTACTGTCGAATTTCATAAATAAACATTAGTTGTATTTCAAAATTTGAATTGTATTTTAATTTATTTTGAAATAACATAATACATCTTTTAAAAGGCGTGACAGTATAATTTGTACAAGGTACAGATTACTTATTTTAGAAAGAAAGATTTTGCCCTGGGTCCATATTTTAAATTTGAAAGATCAAATGAGTATTTTAATAGATATGATTTAGGTTTCAAAACAACGTGCTGGTATAGAATACACACATTATTGTGTCTATTTAGTACGAAAGAGATTTTAAGCGTAAGCTATAAAAGAATTTGGTATTAAATTTTAATATCACTATTAAATATTTAAAAATTTATTATGTCCCAGATTATTCTTTTTAAATCCGGCTTAATCTTGTATAAAATAGATTAAAAAGCGTTTTAATTTAGGGATAATTGAATCAATGTTGTCATAATTAAACTTTGAAAATAGTCGTCCAATACAGGGTTATTGAAAATGATTCATCCGATATCAAAATTCCATATTTTCAAAAGTAAATGACACAGAATGATAAGTAATGCATGAATGCTAGGGCGAAATATAGGAGTTTTCCTTACAAATAATTTCTTTTAAGGGGTGTTAGGATATATACTGGTATAATGTCAATTCGATAGGTAAATTCCTGCAAATACGTTTTTAAGTGTCAGTGGTAATTGATTCTGCAGTGACATAAACTCATTGTTTAAGTTCAAATAAATTTGCGGGTAATGATGACGTATACACTTTACCTTTTACAAAACACCAAGAAGAGAAATCTCATGGTGTTTTATCTAGTGACTTAGGTGGGCAACATCAAGTCATCTGGTCCATTATGACTGATCCAACAGCGAGGTAGTCCCTTGAAAGTTTCTAAAGCAGCTTTCGTAAAATAGATTCAAGAAGAACGCACGAGAGCCATTTATTGTTCACAATATAAGACTTCCACGATTTTTCTTTGTATTACTTATTATTCTGTATCATTTATTTTTTTTAAAGTATGAAATTTCGAAATCAAAGGAATAATTTTGAATAACTCTGTATTTTAAAGTCTTCTAATATCGGGGAATATAGATTTTTTTAAAAAATTATTTTGACAATACCGTCATCTCATGATAAACTGTATAACATATGATTAAATTAAAAACTAATTTTAAAAACTATTTAAATATTAGTGTTCCTGAAGTAGTCAAAATCAATTACAATCAATTACAAGAATCAAGTCAACTATCTATGAACTTCGCAAGACAAAATAATTTATTTTATCAACACCGTCATAGTAAGCTGTTTTGAGATAAATTTCAGTGCAAATAAATCTACAGCAATTAGTCAGAGTCGTTGTATTTCTAATATAATCCATTATACGTACCAAACTTTCATTATTACAAGCAACCTGGTTCCCGTTTTTGATGTTATGATTAAGAACATTTGTATAGAGCATTTATAAGTACCTTTAAGTATATGAAAATAACATTTTTTAATTTATTTTATTGTAATTTGTATTAACATATTAAAAATGCTTCTTCTCTGTGTGTCTGATATTTTAATCGAATGTAATTTCTGAATTTAATATACAGGTCTAACGACAGTTAATAATTTTAGTCAATGCACTAATCAATTTTTGTTATTCAACTTTTATTACTTGCTAGATTGAACTTATTTTACAGAATCTCGCAACTGTTACAAACTATTAATTTGTCTACAAATTATCCAGTTAAATTTACTTCAGATTGCATCATAATAAATATTTACTAATCTTATATTTTAACAAATACTTATATCTGCTAAGATAAGAATATTCGGTATCCCTTACTTTATAGATTTATTTACAATTTGCACTGCAAAATGTATTTTAGCTTTCTATTCTTGTCAACATATGACATATTTTACTGTTACATAATTTATGAGACGTTAGGCTATTCGCGAGTTTCTTTTCACTATTCTCGGGGACTTTATAGAAATCTGAATTGCATTAAATCAAAATTTTTCCCCATCGAACGGACACGTGATTAGGAGAATTACATAAATATTTATGTGAAGTTAAATGAATTAGAAATATTGATATATAATTGAAATAGGATTGAAAGGAAATATAAAAGAGTTGGAAGATAACCTAAGGCTGATAATAATTTGTAAGTCGTATTAAAGCATCGCAGTTAATGATTTGAGTTGAGGTGAATCTTTGTTAAAGTACTGAAATAAGAATTAGCTTTTTGCCACAAGTAGCGGAATCAGAACGAGTAAATTGGTAAGTTAAGACTTTATTTGTTGATCCTAATTTAGAATTGACGAGTTAAGTAGAATTCGAGAGAGAGCTGTCTTATCTATATCCTTCGGAGATTATTAATAAATTATTTTATCTTGCTCTGCGTTTCTTCAATAAGAGTCTAATAATTAGTGACTTTGCTTAGGAAAGATTAAAGAATTAAAAATTGAAGAAAAGGGGATTACACTTGTAATAGAAAAAGAAAGTTAAAAAACAGGTGAATAAACAATTTTAATTATGTGTTTAATACATTTCATATAATTTTAGCCATATTCTTGAAATAGTTATGTCCTTTACTAACTTTACCACATCTGAAAAGTGAGGTAGCAGAATATTTTATTCATATTTTTAAAACGATTTGATTTGAAATGATTAAAAAAGATGAATAGCTGCATAAATTAATGAAATGATATATAATACCTCACTTATACTCAAATGAACATATAATAGTTATAGAAATTAGATTAATTATCCATTCAGTCTTCAGGCAGGAATTTTCTTGTTATTTGATGTAGAATCCAAGAAAAATCTATGAAATAAATTAATCTTTTCATAATTTAAAGCAATATTTTGACGTACTATTTTCAATGAAAATTTCTAAAATAAGAATTTAATGAATAAGCTGAATTGAGATTTTGATCAAAAATAGTAAATAAATCAACGAATTCTTTTCAAAGATAGAAACGGAATGCTCAAGCTTATTCCACTTCAAAAAAACTAGTTTCAAGCAGTATACAATGGTTATTAGTTTTCATTGTAGAATAAAAGTTTTAATTCAACTATAAATTGAACGCAAAAATTATGATCTATTAGAAGTACACTCTTTTAGTCAAAACCTTCAAAGTAACGTTAACGAACTCTTAACCAGCTTGCTTCATTGGAGTCTTGGGTTCGAGTCCTGATGGCATTAAAGATATGTTGCGTAACAGGGGTGATGCACATTAATTACGTTGGGATAAAAATTATCACGTTTGGATGACATGGAAGTTACATGAGTGGGATGCCAGCTCAGGTGTAATTCTCGTCATTTAATTTTGGTTCAAAATTACGAGGTCCGTTGCCAGTAACCCTAGTGTTTCTTCTATGTTTGAATTTTTAATAAATAATCAATCTAAATTTGAAATCCTTCATTGTCAGCAGTCAGTCTGATATTTGTTATATGTTACAAATTAAAATACCTTGGTAGTTATTTATTGTTTTCTTGAAAAAATTAAATAATTATTCCTATGGCTTTAAGAGCTTACACTAAAAATTAACAAGAAAAAACACCTTAAAAGTACATTAAAAAGCATAAACAATAAATTCTTAATATCCATATGTATGCTGATATTTTATAACTGGTTCTGAAAATTGAAGTTACGCTTAAGTGATAAGGAAGTAAATATCTTACAGCAAAATTAATATTAAACAATGACAAACTACCCATTGTCCCCTGACCGAGTCTCAAAATTGCGAGGTCCATCCCCAATAGCCCTCGTGTTGCTTCTCAGTGTGGCGTTAATAAGCAACCACAATCACATCATAGTCAGTTACGTTTCAAACTGCTATATATGTAACGAAAGGTTTTTATCAAATTATTTTAGGTTTTAACTATCAGAATATGCAAGTGTCAAATAAATCATTTCAAAATATTTTCTATTATATTTTATTCCATGTAATTCCTATTATCAGGGTTAGTTCCAAGTGAGTAGTTAGCAGCTCCATTTAAGGCTTGGAATCTTAGTCTTGTTTATACACAGATACAAGTAAATCATCTACAGAAGCAATTTGTCTTCATCCTTCCTCTGAAAAGGACGCTTTTTATTTATCACCCTTATAAACATAAGCCCCTCGCATGGATTTACTAGTAGTGTATAAAGGTGGTTTAAGATATATCCACGTTAAAGGAAAGGGAACTAGGATATTAGGAATGAAAATGCATATGTAGTGTAACTCACTGTTATTGTTTACCAGTGATCGGTTTACCTTTTTCTAAGTAGTCAATGATAATGACGTTTTTCGCATCCCATTAAAACTGTAGCAATAGCTTTACTGGCGGATGGGATAGGAAAATATGTGATGACATTCTATTTGCATCAGATTTACTGAAAGCAATAATTGTTGTAATCATTGCTTGGATTTCTGTGTATAATGATTAAACAACTCATTAAGGCGTTATCAAATTTTGATTTGGCAGAAGAAGGTTACCAAATCAAAGCTAACGAATAAATAAGTGTCAGATTTGTTTTGGAGTTGTTTAACAGATGGTATCACGCAATCGTAACACTAGCATGCCTTATCAATGCCATCTGTTGTCAAAAGCACATACTTCTTGATCCACCTTCATATAATACCGATATTTGGTCCCAGAACCTCTGTCGATAACGGGGAGCTTAGTCCACTCGTTCAACATATTGGCTACCCAACGACAACTCAAGGACCACCGTAATGGTCGCTTTCCTTGCATAACGGTCGCTATGTAAATCAAATAAAAGTTTACTTAAATAGTCAAACAATCAAAAATTTGAAACTCGGAAGTTAGAAAAAAATTATTCAAGAACCAAGCAAAATGAAACAAAACAAGGTGATAGAAAAACAAAAATTTAGAAAAATTGAAATAATGTAATTAATAATTTTCTATGCGCTGAAATTGAATAATGTGTGTTTATATCTACAGTTATAAATCGACACAACACATTTCAGTGAATAACATTATAAAAAGATTGTTACAAACCAAAAATTGAAACTTGAACCACAGAAAATAGAAAGGAGTTAAGCAAAGGAAACGTATTCATTTGTACTCACTTGAAAGTACTAAATTACATTTAAATAATCATATAAAATATTTTAACACCATTATATATATATACATATACAGATGTGACCCTTAATTCGTAAAAATAAGCATTTTTTTCCTATATGAAGAACTTATTGTAAAAATGTCGAGTTCAACACCGGTATAACTGTAACAATTATAAATAAAAGAAACTGTGTATAACTAAGCTCTTAAGAGATTCTTACTATTGTTAAGCTTTATTTCAGGAACGTAAATTATACCTTATTTTGTTTTCACTAGCTATAATTTCAAAACTTATCATTCAAGATAATTTTTCTTCCAGAAAAATCTCTTATTATTACTTTTCAGACTTTAGAGTTCAGTGTCAAATATTTAAGTAAACAATTTCACATAACAACTCTTTCTTTTGATAAATTATGAAAATTTTCTTCTAAATATTCTTTAGTAAATATCCCACATATTTAATTATCTTCTTATAGGTCGTAATAGCTGTCTCTTCGATAATACTTAATCACACTTGGACGAAAATTAGCAGTCTGATTACACAGTTTCAAGAGGAGAATAGACAAGCCGTTCCGCTTAAAATAATAGCGTCCACTACCGCTAATAGCCATCGGTAATTGGTTGGAATTAGTATAATTAATATTCCGCAATGTTTTTAGGGATAGCATTCGTCCATTTATCGTCAAAGATGAATGTTCCATTGATCTGGGGGCTGTTCTTCAGCACCCTGTACTAACAAATTTTCCTTCATTAGTCATATCTCGATTATGAGGAAACTTTAAAAAAAAAAAAAAAATTTTATCACGAAGAATATAAAGTTTCACACTCTATTTACCCACGCGATACTTATTTTGTATTTTTTGAAACTGAAAGACATCAATACTTGAAAATATAAACTTCGTTTCTCACACATAACATTTCTTCTATTTTATGGATATTTTTCTGTTTTTCTTTCAAGTTTGATACCCTGTTGCGAATTTATGCCATTATAAGAAATGTCAAAACTGATCATGTAAAGAAAAAGATTGCAGTCGTCGTGTAATTTCTGTGTTATGCACGAGTTTGTTAATTTTGAGATTTGCAGTTTCATGGCTTTAATATATATATTGAGTTTCATGAAAAGTAGATATAAACATAATATTCCACATTACATATATATATAGTTATATATATATACAGAGAGTGAGATTCTGAGAATTGCTCTAATTTTTTTTAAAATTAAATTTCTATGGGTTTCCTAAATCATATATTTATTGTATGTGTAACACTGATAGAGTTTTCAGTATAGAATTAAAGAAGAAATCTGAACATCATGCATCAAGTATAAATTATATGAATATGTTGTGATTGCAGTAAATAATACATTTCATACACTTAATACTAACTGTAAGAAACTGTGAAGTTAATCAATTTTTTCCTCGAAATAATTTCTCTTTTAAAATTTTAAAAATATGTTAAATTAGAAATCAACCAGGACATTCCTGAGCAAGAAAGAAAAGTAGAACAAATTTTAATAATTAAATGATTGAGAATTTACTTAAAAATTAAAAATAGTTAAGAAATATATAAAAGTTATTTAAACGATTAAAAAAGCATAATAGAAAAATGATTAGTTTCTTATTTCATAACTTAAATATTTAAAAAGAATGCTTTTATTTTATTTAAGAGGAACTGTATCTATATCTACTTGCTGGTCGTTTTTGTATCAGATATTTTTTTTATTTCTCCAAAAATATTTTTCAATATATTCTACCATTTTCTTGCTATAATCTAAAGCCTTTAAAAGTTTACTTACAGCTTAAAAAGAGATCCGATCGCAATATCCCTGCAATTTTTGTCAACTGAATGAAAACTTCATTTTTAGCTTTGTTTTATACTTTGAGACATTTTCCATCCATTGTTCTGAGATAAAACTTACATCCCAGCACCAGCGCGCAATCAATAGGGTACTTTCCCTGTTCGAAATGGAAAAAAAAAAGTATTGAAAAAAATGATCGCAGCACAAAGTTTCCTGGCATCGGCAGAACGTTGCTTTTGCTGATCATGATAGCAACATCCAAGGAACGATGGAAAACTCCAGAGAGGTTAGGCCATAACATTTCTTTTGTTATAGGCTAGACTATCTCTTGCTGTTACTTCTTGTCTTTGGTATCACTCGTATGGATTCCGTGCCAAGTCCTCCCCTAGGAAAATAAACGTATAACACGAGTCAGTACTGACATTAGTTTCGGCCTAGAAGTTGTGGACGGGTGGGGACTCCATGGAGTAGGGCCACTTTTCTAAGAAACAGCTTTGGAAAGCGAAGAATTTTTGGTAGTTTGGTTTCGCAAAAAGCTTTTTCTGCCGTCTTTACTGCTTTAAAGCTTCAGTTTGCCATCTCTTGAAATGTGGAATTTTGGATTTTGCTATCATATACACCTCCTGTTTGGCAATTGACTTTTGTGCCATATGTAAAAGAAATTTATGATTACGTGCAGTGAGTTTTCTTGCCATTTCTTCTTAGATTTGCAGAAATAAAGAATTTAAAATGCAGTCCAATGAAATTAAATATTTTGGTTTTTCTATTTTTATACAATCATTTCCTTTCTAAAAGTCTCTTTGTGTATATAGCTCTTAGTTTTTTAGGTGGTTAATTGTTTTATTGAAAAATGTTTAGGAATATTTTATTGTCAATAAGTTCACACACAATTACAATGAAATTACATAGTAGTTATGCATTCCTATACATTAATTTTAAATAAACCTTTTAAGCACTTGACAAATAAAGGGGATTATATAATGAATTGTGAAGGTATCAATTTACTCATCGAAATTCTTACTATTTCATTTACCTCGTACTCTTTTCATTAGCAAATCTAAAAACGAATCAAGATACTGAATTAAAGAACGAGTAAGTAAGCTTTTAAGCTATTCGGAACTATTGACTAATTGCATTATAAGATTAAAATTGATTATTTAAAGTAAAAATTATCAGTTTTGGATTAAAATGAGGCAATGGTTCTTAAAGGAAAATAGCTTGATTCGGTGTCAAATGTTATTTAATATTTTTTTTATTTTAGCACTATATAAGCTAAAGAAAAGTAATCTTTGTTTTATATTTCTTTCTCTCGCGTGTAGTTGTGGATAAGAAATCATAGACACCTTCGAAGATGATGACGTCATTTTATGCCAAGTTTAAATAATGCTCTTTTTTTTAAAAAATTAAAAATCATATTTTAACATTCAGTTGTCTTTATATTTGATTATCGGTTTGCGAGGACATAATCATATATTTACAAACTTAAATATTGAATTAAGAGCAACTGATAATCAATAGCTTTATTTATATTTGCAAATCATGTACTTACCTTTAGTTACATCTTGCGTAAAATGTACTGAAGTTATGACTAAATTTAAAGAGCACTTATAAGTATAGCATTATTTGAACTGAACAAAATGTTGATTTCTAAATTTGATTTTAATAAAACTTAAAAAATTTATTATTCAAATTTCCTATAAATCTTTTACAAATTTTGCTTAACCCTAAGCCTTTGTGAATGTTTACTTTTAAAAGAAATGTTCGTTGCGTAAAAAATAATCTCATTTTGTAATGTGTGCAAAATATCATAATCATAAGTAGACCTTCAATAAAATATACTGTAATCATAAGAAATCACATTTTGAAAAATATGCATATATTTTTCTCTATCTCGTGTGACCGCATGTTTACAATTATGAAATTCAGTTTTTGAAGACATTCTATATATCTAATTCTTCTTAAATAATACGTATTCAGAATAAGCAAGGCACTCTTTATTTTTTAACAGCAAAATAAAAAAAGCAAAATTTGAAACCTTGTAGTGTCTTAGTTACCTTAATTTAAATAGCATAGTTAAAATGTAAATGTGTCATGCAAAGTGTAAATAAAACGAAATGAAAGTTACTAAAATGCATGTGCAATTTCTTTTCTACAGGAGCCAATGATTATATTTAAATCATGTGTGTATTATTCCAGTTTTATGAAACTGTTATCCGAAAACGTTTTTATACAATTAGTGTCTGAGTAACTTAGAGAGTGTTACATTGTTAAGTGTTTAATGATATATCATACAATACACTATTATTACCATACAACAATAGAATCTATTTAGGATCCAATAAAATAATCACTGAAAAAACAGAATAAGCAAAATGGAGGAAAAAAATGAAAAGAAGAATGAAAAAAAGATGTCAAATAATCATGCTTATTTCGTGAAGTTAGTTTTTTATTACGTCATTTTTTAGGATTTTAATCTGCTTTAAGAGTATTCATTTTAATTCTGTTAACTTGTCGCAACCATTTTCTGACAGCTTGTACAAATAGATAAGAACCAAACGTAGTGCATCTTCCAGTTTTTCGATAAAAGTTTGCTTGATAAGTAAACGAGAAGAGATACTCTCGATTAATTCGATATTAACTGCGTTTAGACCACGAGTAGGATATATTGCAATTCTATTTATTTGTCACTGCCGTTGACAGTTCTTATCTGGATATAGATACATTTTGTTACAATGGACACTTGAAACTTAATCTAAATTAGAAACTTAATTGATAGTGATTATTCTAATCTAGATATAGTTATATATTTTGTTATAGTTGAAACACTTGAAATTTAATTCATATATTTATAATTAATATGTTCTCTTCAGTTCTAGTAGAGGCATACTTTTGTTATTTATCTCAAATTGAGAGTTGTACATACGATTTACGATTGTTGAACAACAGAATGATGAGGTTTTGAGTTTGATTTTCATGCGAGTCTCAATTCGAACCTGGGCTTATTTGGAAGAAATCAATTAAGCGACTTGACATAAATTCTACAAATTTAAGAATTTGTAAAGGACGATTGCACTTTTTTATCAGTAAATAAAACAAAAGTGACATTAAAAATAATGACTCTTCATTCGAAATATGATGATTATTTTTTAATCAGTTTCCATATTTAAGGATTCGCTCCTCATCTGTAATATATTAATATCTTATTTTTCCTTACTATTACAGTTCATAAATATAACTGTTTCAGAAGTAATCTTATTTTCCCATTCAAGTCTTTTCAAAATTACCTACTTGATAAACTTACATAAATAAAGGTTAAAAGATATTTAAGACATTTTTGCAGTTAATAATAATATTTAGGAAATAGTTTTCGTAAAAATAGTAATTTTTTGATTTAAAAATGGACAAATTTAAATATTTTCTAACTTTGTTCTGGATTAAGTAAATGATCTCAAATACAATAGCAATCTTTCCTTCCATTTACAGTGCTAAATCTTGATTACAGCAATTTTTATACCATTTCCTAACAATGCATAAATATTTCATAACGCTCTATTTTCTCTCATCGCGTAGCATTATTAAAGAACATACATATTCAGCGATTGTTAAGTAATGTCACAATTTAAAGTAACAATGACAACTATTCGATATCACAAACATTTATTCTTGCGAAGCGAGCGGCTTTCCTTACCATCATGCTCTCATTGCAACTAAATGTAATACATTAGACTGCAGGGTATTATGCAGAAAGATGTAAATGTCTTGAAAGTATAGCCATTCTTTTATAAATTTTGCGTACATTTATGCTTAGTAACAATTTTAGTACCTCTAAATACCAGAGAATGAAAGACTAGAACGATGGTCCTCTATCTAAACTAATGTCATGATTAGATATGGTACCTGCACAACGAATAATGTTCTCTTATTTACACATACCGACATGAAGTTTTCATGCATACAATAATGAGATTTGCGCCATTAAAATATTTTAGGACAGAATGGATGCAAGATTTACGACTTTGTTTTTATTTATTCAAATTCTGTGCGATGAATAATATAGCGAGAACAGAGAGATAGCAGAAATGAGAGTCTCCAAGTTTCCTTGGCACGTTTTTTGGGATGATGTTTGTGATGGGCAATTCTTTAACATTCTGAATCCTTTAGTTTCTATTTCTCTTATACGTGACAGGCGATTCAGAGTGTATAGATTACTAAAATTCAAATACTGAATGAGAGTCCACGATATATTTTTCATTAATATTTTGAATGAAGCGTCAAGCGTGTGTGTGTGTGTGTGTGTGTGTGTGTGTGTGAGGAGAGAGAGAGAGAGAGAAAGAGTAGTGAATGAGACAGAAATAATATCTTAAAATTTTTAGCTATTTTAATAGTTTTTTGATAGGTATATTAATTAATAATATATGAATACCTTCAACACAAAAATTATTTTATTTATTTTGAATTGTGACATCATTCTATGGTAAGTTCACAGTACAGTTAGTGACTTTTAGAAATGTAAGTATTTCTGTTCCTTTGTTTTTAGTGATATCCAAGTTGCTGTACAGTAATTTGCTGTGTGGTATGGTTTGGATCCAGAATCTCATTGGACTACGCTTTCTTGTGAAAGCATTTTAAATTACTTATATAAGCACTTTGATTTATCATGGTGTTAATTTCCTGGCTTACTGGTAGCTACTTTTCATAATCAAGATTCTTACTTAATTTCTTATGTATGAATTAAGCTTCCTTTTTCGTTCATTACACACACATACACTCACATACGCACGCACACACACACACACACACACACACACACACATATATATATATGATAAAATCAAATTATAAATCGATCAAGTAGAAAAGGTAATTAATCTTAAGGCCAAGTGAAAAAGGATGTAGTAGTAAACGAGAGCAAATTGGTATCTGCGTGGTGTATCGAGAACACGCGTCTGAGATGGATAAGAGTTTTATAAACCTGTTTAAGGTACAAGATTTAACAAAAAGTATAAAGGTTGTATGTTTGATTTTTAATGGATTGTTTTAAGTTGGCTAAAATGCATTTTGTTTCCTATGGTTCACTTTCCTTTCTTTTCATTCTTTAGTTTAATTACTTTATTGAACATGGACATTTGCTTGTTTTTATTATTATTATTTTTATCATTTCGTTATGAAATAATTATGCTGATTAGGATGGTTGGTTCCACAAAACTAGTTTAAAAATGCATCTCACTCCAAAGCCTGATACAACATTTTCAATTGCTTTGCCTCCATTTTTACCTTTACTATCCTATTTTTCCTGATTTCCATTTTGTAAGTTTAAGTAATTCTTATGTCGCTTAAGACCAGCATAACAATTACTTTTTTTAATTACCAGTTTTAGTTTAAAATTTTAAATGTAGTTCAATGTTTACACTGCAATAGGTAGGATACTTATTATTAGCATATATACATAATTGCTATGCACCTCTTGTTTCATATTATATTATAATATTTATATAGTTATTTAAAATACTTTTCTTTATTTTTTTTGTCATTTTTTTTCACCCACAGGTTACTCTCATTCATATTC
>BMAW01074307.1:45271-58873 GCA_019974015.1 Nephila pilipes
CGTCAAAATGAAACGAAATTTTACATACGTAATGACTACTTTGATATAAGCAAATGATTACAAAATCAAAAAAGGACCATTTATTTCAGAGAAAAAGTCAAAATAATGGAGGATTTAATACCCTGTTGAGCCCCCTGTAGCGCGAATGCACAATGCGATACTATCGGGTATTGAGGCATACAAGTTCTGTATGATGTCTTGAGACATTTCGTTCCATATTTGCTGTAACCTCGCCTATATTCGTTCAAACTCGTGGGATGCCCAACTCGCCGTCCCAAATAATCCCAGATATGCTCGATTGGAGTCAAATCTGGGGATCGAGCAGGCCAAGGAAGGTTACTAACAGTGCTGAGACAGTCTTGTGACACCCTTGCCGTGTGAGGACAAGCATTGTCTTGTTGAAAAATGGCTTCTTGGAGCCGTTGCATGAGTGGCAACACATGTGGTTGCAGGATGTCATGGACATACCGCTGGGCTGTCATGGTGCCACGGATCAATACTAGGGGTGACCGTGTATTTTAGGCAATGGCCCCCCATACCATCACAGCAGCTGTGGGAGCGGTGTGTCGCTGTAAAGCAAAGGCAGGATTGAGACATTCACCACGGGGTCTCCACACACGAACACGATTGTCATCGCTGCTGAGGTTGAATCTGGATTCGTCACAAAAGACGACCTGGTTCCAGTTCCCTCGTGCGCGGCACCACTCCAAACGGAGGGGTCGATGTGTGGGTGTCAAGGGCAGCACACGTAATGGGCTCCGCGATCCCAAATGTCCTTCAGCCAGGTACCTTCGTATGGTTCGAGAAGACACAAGGTCCATAGTGAAGGAGCTACCTGTGCCTGGATGGCTGCCGATGAAGCAGTTGGCTATACACGTGAATTTCTTACGATGTGGCGGTCTTTTCGACGACTGGTCTGTCGTGGGCGTCCTAAGCCTGGTTTTCGTGTAAATGACATCTCTCTCGGATCCACTGGTCCCAACACCTCCTCACAACACAATCAGAGCGGCCTAATTGACGAGCTACTCGCCTAGCTGACAACCCAGCTTCCATCATACAGATGATTCTTCCCCTCTCAAACTGCGACAGCTGCTCATGTTGTCTTCCAAAACGGCGTAATGGCATGTCTACCTCAGCTCTTCCTTTGTAAACGATTCAGCATACTCAAACAAGCTTTGATTGCCTGTTTTATATTCCACGGAAAACGACGTTAAAGGCCCTCTACCGCTATACGTAATGCGCAATCACACTGCATTTCTAATCATTTGCATATCTCCCCTACGTGTACCTCCATGCCAAGTTTCGTTACGATCCCGCAATTATTTCTTGGTACGCTAATTTTTTTGTCCGTGAGTGTATGCATGTATGTATATATATGAAGACATACACACAAACATATATATATATGATTCTAATAATGTAATAATTAATAAATCTCTTTGTCAATAATTATGTGTTAAAGTTTTCCTTAGTTGTTGCGCTTTTTAAAATATGCAATTCCTTAAAATGTTCTATTAGTGTATAATTTTCTATGACTCGTGTAATTAGGTTATAACTTTTTTTAAAGATATGGTAGATTCTGAAAGTTTCATCATTAATGCATACATGAACAGACTCCACTGTCACAGACTTCAGTCACAGTATTAAATAGAGTTATTTCCATTTTGTTAATTTTTAAAGTATTTTTTCAATTTTCCCTTGTTGTATTTCATTGTCACTTTTTTGTTTTCCTTGATTATTTTGGTAATAAATATATATTTTTACTTAAATAGCTATTTTTGAATAATCTTCAATATTATCTTTTAATATTTTTTCTTGTATTTATGTTTTTTTCTCTTTCAACATTTATATTATAACAACTTAATATTAAATTTAAATTTTTCGCTCCATTTAGGTATCATTTAATGTATTATTGTCTACTTTAATTTAAATTATATATATATATACTTATATAATTCTGAATATAAAATTCCTTCCTTTGCATTTTGATAAGATTTTGTACTTTAAGATTCTTAGAAAGTGTTTTGTATTATGATTACATACTTGATCATTGGTATTTGAAGCTTCTGTCGACACATTTAAAAAAAAAATAATAGTATTTTTATCAATTACTTTTCTTTAATTTGATATATATATTCTTTTTGAAATCTTGGAACAATCGATTTTATAAATAAAAATACGGAATAAGGAATAGCTTATATACACAATTGCATTTACTGTTATGTTATTGCTTTTGAGTTGTTTGACTATCATTTACATTAGATTTTTAAGTAGTTTAATTGCTTTTTCTTAAGCCAAATTTGTGCACTAAGGATTTTGTATAGGTTTTGTGCCAATCGGAAATCATTTGATTTATGATAATCATTCGATTCGATGTATAATGGTAATCATTCAATCTATTGATGACAAATGTATATTATTAGTAAAAAATTAACTTCTGCAAAAATATTTGTTATTCTTCCTTCTAAAACACTGGAGTATCTTTTAAATTCATAGTGATTAAATTTTAAGATTTATAAATAGAGAGTAAATCAATGCATTTTTAAAAAATAATTTTCTTGGAAAAATATGTGAACATTCCTGATAGCTCCATGAACTTTTAAATTTAATCTTAACAACAATTTAAAATTTACAACTGATTACATTATGTGAATATATTAATTTTAGTACTTGTCTTTCCAGTTTTTTATAGATTTATTTTTCTTTTATAACTGATAATTCATGGAAAAAGTGGCATTTTCTACAGAATGCATTAAATAACAGCCTTGAATCCTAAATCATATGAAAAAATTTCAAATTGCTGTTAATTACTTAAAAAATATTTGTATGTCATAAAGTGTTAGTATTTACTAATATTTTTGTTATTCGAAACTGTACAGAACCAATTTGAGTCAGCATATTATTTAATTTTCAAGATATATCCGAAAGAAGAAATTCATCTATGGAGAAAAAATATTTCATTTTAAACTTATTTTATTTTGTATTTTGCAGTTTTCTTCCAAGTTGCATTATGCTCAGGTCTTGAGAAAAATGAAATTACAAATAAGCTAAGAAAGCAAATTTGATTATGAGTTTTTTGCTTGTGTGAGCTTAAAAAATTGCACTCGAGAAATAAACACCAATACTTTCTTTTATTCTTTGAAAAAAAAATTCCATTCTTATTATTATATCTAGAATTTATGTATCTAAATAATACATATTCAGTAAACTTATTTAAAGCTTTTGTTCTAACAAAAAATATATTTACATACGAGCACTTACAAAAAAATAAAAACAAATGTTTTCTCTTTACATGTCAAGCAGTTTAAGTGCGAATTTATTTTTCAGTATTTAAAGATTGAGAGAATTCAAAAATACTCGTTTAGACAAGTTTAGTCTTTTGTAGGTTATTGGTTATAAATATTCTAGTTTAAGAAAATCTTATGAATCGTTTTCTCAACCTTAAGATAAAAATTAATTTTAATTTTAAATAATAATTTGATTTATTACGTTTAGTTCCAACTCCTTTATAAATACGTTTTACATAATTGACACTTCATACTTATTTGTATATCGAAGCATAAAATAAACATTTATTAACAATAAAAATGGGAACAAATTTCTGCATTACAACTCTTTATAAATACTCATGAATGTTAAAACGTTTTCTGTTAAATCTCTTGAATTAAAATTTATCAATGCAATCAACCAACATCCAATTAAATGACTCTTAATAAAAGTTTGCCTAACTTCATCGAATTGAAATATAATAGAGAAGCAGCTCACTCACACTGTAAGTCATTAAAGTCTAGAACGCTTTACCTTAGGCAACAATCTTCCAAAGCAAACTCATGAAGGATCTCTAAAATCGCTCGATTAAAATGAATAAAATTATCTTCCTGAATTTAGTGAATTGTTCTTCACTTTTAGTCTCGCTGTATAGTATCTCACTAAATATCACAATCAAATATCCATGTTTTCATTATTTTGATGAATACCTTTAAAATTTCTCAGCACAACTAAGTACTTTATTCATTTCTGCTTTTTCATAAAAAAGAAGAATACGTATCACCATTCTTTAGAAATATGTATAAGTGGTAGCTATCTGCTATTCGATCCATTTTCTACGCATGAACTCAAAAATGACAAAGCCTGCTACAAGCGACTTCTATGACTCCTATAGGAGAACAATATCTCAGTAACAGAGCAGAATACGCTGTGCTGAGCATCCTTCTGAATCGCACAATGGTCTAGCACCCCATGCCTCCGGGTGATATTCCCTGTTTCTGAATGAGAGAGGTCTTATGTTCACTCACAATACCCTCCTCTGTCGATAGTAGCAGCTAGGCTCGCTGTTCTGAATCCATGCATATATATCCTACAGAATGGTTTTCAATTTTTTTTTTTTTTATCTTTATAAGTTTATTTAATCTCTAAAAACCCGAAGACATGTAGAGTTATCCTGAAGAAAAGAGAGGATAAATTTATTAAATTATTTAAAATTCGTTTGGATTACATACAAATGAAATATTGAAGGTTTACACTCTTATTTTGCAGAGCTCTAAATTAAATTATGAGTTTGTTAAGCTCTTA
This sequence comes from Nephila pilipes, assembly GCA_019974015.1. NCBI lineage: Eukaryota > Metazoa > Arthropoda > Arachnida > Araneae > Nephilidae > Nephila > Nephila pilipes. The sequence continues at coordinate 49,844 of BMAW01074307.1, forward strand.
AGTCTGAACGCCACAAGTTAGGTATTAATTTAATGTATAATCCTTTTTCAATTAGTTTAATCTTAGTAAAGTTTAATAAATTGTATTAGCTTTAAGTATGAGACTGAACTTTTTCAAAGTATAAGGGAAAAAATAATGTACAAATATTTCATAAAAAAATCAAAACTTTGAGTAAAAATTAACATACTCAGAGTACCTAATTTTTTAAAAGTGTATTCTTGAAATTAAAAGTAACTATATATCCTGTATATCCCTTCGTTATCCAATATTTGGATAGTAAAAAAATTGGATTTGAAGCAAAAACAATCTGTGAACTCAGTGGTAAGCAAATTCATTTGTTTTTGCCTTTGATTCTGCTAAAAACATTATGCTTGAAATTTTATGATTGAAAAATGTGTTCCAATTTTAAATCAGCAGATAATCTCAATTCCCATTTAACTATATTATTTTATTACAATCTTATCATGCAAGTATAGTCATTGTTTCTACAAATTATTTTAGCTATTTTTATTCTTTATTGACATAAAATACTAAATAAGTACGAAAACGTAGCGTATGCTGAAGTTAAAATGACATTCAATTTATTATTATTGTCGAAATTTAAGAGGAGGCGTCAGGGTTCAAATTAAATAACATTGCTCAAAACTGCTAATAAAGTCATTAAAACAGAACGAAATCAAAAATTGTTAAACACTTAAAACTGTTCCAAAGTTTTTCAGACATTTATCTAATAAATTCTTAGCAAAATTATTCTATCGTAATCTGCTTAATTTTCATTACATGATAAAATATTCATGCTATACGTACATCGATTGGGTATTGTTGTAATTTAATTTATTGGCTTGTCATAAACAACAGTTCCTGGAAGAATAAATGAAGAGGGACGATAACAATAACGAAAGACACACATAAATCATGAAAAGTTTAGGATAAAAGTTAAGCAATAGCCACAGTGCTGAGAAGGGGTAGTAGCTGTATAATGATTTTGAGACACCCTGACTTTGTTCTCTAGTGGCCATAGGCGAGACGATCATATGCTCTTCAAAAGAAGGCAAAGTAGTCTAAATAACGGGAGACATATATTATGGAAGATAACGTTTAAGTAGAAGAATAAAGCGCAGGACGAGAATTAGATGCCTGGCGAGGCCTATGGGACATGTGTTTTTGATGGAGTTTCATTAAAAAGATTTGTACAGTAAATGACTACAGGGTTGTTCTTCTTTCTTCGTGTATCCAATTTTTCACTTCATCTATTCTCCGGACATTATATAACAAATCCATTTTTTCACTATATATTTCTATGCGTATCTTAAATAAATGAACCTATTAAACTTATTTTGTAAATTTTAATTAGAGTCTTTTCAAAATATTGTATCTTATAAAGAATCGAAGCCTTGTCGAGCTTGTTTTTATAATTATTTTAGTAGGAGACAAAGATAATAAAACTATACATATGTTGATTATGATCCAAACACACACATTATACTTTAAATTTGATATTATATATAACTTTGATAAACAGTAATGTTATTTTTTCCTTCTCCATTTGTATGCAATTTATCTTATGCTTAATCTATTTTATTCTTTCTTTTACTTCATATTTTAATGAGAGACAGGTTATTTATAAAAGAGATTATAAAAATGATGATATTAAAGTGTGATGTATAATCAACATTATGAAAATATAATTTATATTCTGATATATTTTGAAATTCAATCACGATACTCTTAATTTTGTTATTACATCAAACAAAATTATAATATACTGAAACTTGTTATTTTTCTTTCAAAAATTGAATTTTTTAATCTTTTCTTTACTGTTTTTAAATGTCGTGATTAATTTCTTTCATAATGGAAATAACTTTAACGCTAAAGAAATTATTTTTATTTTAAATTTTCAAAATTTAACGTTTTTCTCCTTAAAGAATTTGTATCTAGGAAAAAGTGCCAAAAATAAAATTGGAGTGTATACCAGAGTAATTAAAAACGATGTCTTTATTTGCACTACAACCCTCTAAAGTTAGTCGATTCTAAAGAATTCATTAAATTTATCATGGTAATATCAAACCTTAAATTTGAAGGAAAAAATTCTAAACTCCCTAGTTTCTAAAACTCCAATGAAACTCCATAGTTTCAAAGCTTATAAATTTAAATTTCCACTAAGTTTTTGCATGACAAAACACCATTTTTCATAACTTGTCACAAATTACAGAAGGGTAAAGTTGCAAATCCTAGAATTTCATGATTACAAAATTTTCTAAATTATTAAAAATGAATATTAATTATACTTAATCAATGTAAAGAAACTGAGATAAATATTTTAAAAATTTGAAACTCGATGAAAGAATGAAACTGCTTGAAGTAAAGGCAAATTGAATAATTATTATTGCATGCAAAATCCATGCAGAAAAATTAATTACATTTTCCTTTTCACAGCAAGCTAACTCTTAAAATTTAATTTCCTCTCTTTCCTCCTTATACATAATTTACTTGTTGCATTATGCATATAAACATATGCTAGTAAATAATTACTTTAAGGAACATTCGTCTAATATAAGGTTAAAATTTATTGTTAAAATAATAAATGCACTATACCATTTATGGGGTAAATGAAAAATAATACACTCCATCGTTAAGGAACTTACCTTAGAAAATTTATTATGGAATGAAAAAAATAGATATTTTATCAATTTGTAGCCCAGACAGCCAGACACTTTTGATAAATGAAAATGCTCTATAAGTTTGCTTCTGAGATATATTTTTCTCGTCTTTCCAGTTTTTACCTTCTGCGAAAAATTTTACAAAGCTTGTATTTAGTTGTTAAGGAATGAAATGTTACTCTTTAAAATCTAGATATGTATGAGTTAATAAAAATATTATGATCCAAAAAAATGTTGTAAATTTTTTTTTCATTTATATATATATAAAATTACTAAATATTAAGGAATAATTATTTAATTTAGTTGAATTATTACATCTAAATCAAATATCAAATGAGTTTATAAAAGTAATATTTTCTGTTCTAAACCTTATTTTTTCACAATACCTGGTTAATTTCTAAGCGCTTGGGACTCAATTTAATAAATTATTTTTTTAAATTAATGCTGATGCTACCTTTATGTTTGTAATCCATGTTCTGTATAATTTAACTACTAATTACTTTGTACTTTGATTAGTCATTAAGCTAGTTTATAATTTAATTTACTAATGTCAAAATATTCGTTAATGATACAAATAATCCTTTTTTTTAATTTTTTTTGTTTTACTTATTTTAATCTGCATATTTCAAATCTTATTAATCCATATTTTTAAAGAAATTTTAATCAACATTTTCGATTTAAATCTTTCATACAAGCATTCTATTACATTTAAATCAGGATTATGTTCATCATTGCATTGCTGTTGGTTATAGTATATACAAGTACATGTACATTTTCGCAAAGTTATTTGGTGAAAATTTGGAAAACCATTTTTGGCCTTTGTATTTATCTCATAACAAAATTTTCCAGTTAGTTTATTTTTTTACTTAATTCTACTTAGCGTTTGGTTATATTGTTGCTTAATATGCCTAAGTGTTTGGAGCAAACACTTGGCCGATCTGTTTTAAAATATTATGTAACAAATCAGTTCCTTGTCTATCTTAGATGGAAGGAGATAAAAAGTGGAACTGCATATGTTCCATACAAAGAGAATCCTGATTTCTATTGCTATAAGTTTACTTCTAATAAAGTTTTTTTCCATAAGACTGCTTCAATCATTAAAATTCAATTTATTTACAGAACTTTAGTAGTTATATCTCATACATAGATGGGTCCTGTATTTTGCATTTGTGTAAGAAAGTTTAAATATTGTGTAACATATTTAAAATAAATTTTTAATCTGAGATACTTGAGTTTTGAATGCTTTTTTTTTCTTCAAAGAATGGAATTCCTTTAAAATGGAAGTTGTTTTTCCTTACAGTTTGACATCTAATTCCCCTCGTTTTCTTCAATATTTGATAAAAGTCTTAGAGACTATTTTGTTTATACTCAACCTATTATGTATACAGCAGGATCTAAAATAGCAAAAGCTTAAATATTTATTGCCACATATATTCAAAATAATGATAATAGAAACATTAGATCTCGGTAAATCGCGTCGATGGGTTCTCAATTCTTATTCGTCAGGGTCCCTTGAATAACCGCTGCTTCTTTTGCAACCTCGTTCATCTTGTAACGTATTACCAAGTTGTTAAGTTGCAGCTTCTCTAGCCAAAGAAAATTGTTCCACCATTTATAAGTTTCAAGTGCTGCACAAAAAAATATTTTTTAAGGTAACGATTAGAGAAACTAACTTCTTAATAGCAAATAAGAGAAGAATTTCCTTTCTTGGAAGTCATTATTATTCCTTTTACGAGATCGAAGGAATAAAGTTAAAACTGCCGAAGTTGGAAGATCGTAGTAGACGAATGATCATGAGGATGATGAAACTTCATGAGGATGATGAAATCGAGTCACGAGTTCGTATCCTGAATATAATAAATACTTGAGGGATGGAATTGGGACAGTTCACTAAAAATGAAAATAATCATAAAAGCCTTCTCGTGTCATTCCATGAAAGTTAGGAAGAATAGTTATCAGAGCTTCGCCACTTGTCAGTGCTCCAGAACAGTGAAGTCTATCACCATTATTTCTAGTGTAAATCCTAATGCGACTGCAACTTAGTTCAACTTAATCCTAAGCATCAGCACTACAAAACAGGACTTTTGAATTATTCTATGAAGAACTTTTAATGAAGAATTTTTTTTAGAATGAGTGACATTTTTTGGTTATTACTGCTTCCTTTTTGAGGCTTTTATTTACTCTCAAAATGCACCTGTTAAACATTCTAAAATCACAGGAAACTCTATGAAATTTATGCCGATATCAGATTGTCAGCTAATCAAGTATCAACACAAAAAATCATTTAAAATAGAAAAGCTATTTTCCATATTTAAGGAAACTATATACGAATATATTCTCAGTATTTTGGGGATTGTAGATGTTTATGATTTTATTTAGTCTTCCAATTACCAAGCGCGTTCAATGGATCTCCAAGAGATATTTGATACAAGTATTTTATTTTCTTAAAAATTACAATAAAAATTTAGGATTTTTATCACTTTTCCAAAACTTTTATCTCTACATATGAACTTTATGCAGTTATATTTCATATATATATATTTAAATGTCTTCTGTAGTATCTAAACAAGCGTTCTATGTAACCAATGTACTCAGATACTTCTACTCATAGATACGATAAAATAAAGATATAGCATTTCTTTCCTTAAGTACTTAAAGAATAAAAATTGCGCTTAAAAAATAGTAAAAATTATTTTCAAAGAACAGTCCACCATTAACTGCACTTCAGTGTCCAGAATAAATAAAAAAAAATTAAATAAAATGTAATTTGAAGTCATCGTGATATTCGGTATTCATGTAGCATTTAATAGTTACTATAAATATATATACACATTAAGAAGCAGAACAAAGAGAATTTTCATTTTTTTTAAGAATCTTGTATAATTAACATATAAAAACACACACAAAAACGTATAATAATGATAACTATTAATTGTAATTTAATTAATATTTGTTGCACTAAATACTTCTAAACTTTAAATTACCTTCCCTTTGTTATACAACAAATTTTACCCAAAAGTTCGCTGGCCAAAAAGGGACGAAAATAATTCCATTTATATTTTAAAATCTTAGGGACAGAATTTCACAATTTTCTTATGTGGTTTCATTCATTTTAAAACATATTCTTTTTGGAGTACTTAGATAATATCCCTTTAAATATGACTGAAATTCTATCATGGAAATCTTACCATTCCCTCCTTACATTATTATATAAATAAGTTGTCTGTTTGTGATCAATATGATTCCGTTAAAAAGACAATTCTTAAAGGAATTATTTTCCAATTTCCATTTTAAATTTGTACGTCAGTCTTTTGTTTTGGATAAAAGAAAATTTTAAATAAAATAAATGTATAACAGATGGCATCATTTTATAAAATTGGGAATTTATGTTTTGTCCAGTTCAAAAGAAATTCCAGGACAAAAGGAATTTTGAATAAAAACTCGAAATCAAAAATTATTTAATAATTTAGTTGAATTCAAAATGCGCATTACTTAGTAAAATGAATCTTAAAAGTTTTCTTCTTATTCTGAAACAATACAAAAGAAACATTGGCATAAATTATAAACAATTGCACGTGTTATATTTAAGTAAATTGAATTTTGGGACTTTTAGCAACTGAGTGACATTTGAATTCAGAAAAATATTAGCAAATGAAATCTAACTTTTTATATTTTGAGAGCTTTTATTATAATGTATAGTGGACTATAGAAATTAGGTCTCATTAAATTAGAAGTTATGAATAAAAAGAAAAAAAATTAATTCTAAATTTTTAAATTTTGATAAGTTTCGTAGGCATTTTTTGCTGTTTTAAATTTTTACACTAATTATTTATAAAATTTATTTTTTTTTACTTTAGATTGCATAAAACTCCGTTAAGTTTAATATTATTATTAAGGTTTAAGAAACGATTACTGTTTTAATACAGCAGTGAGGCTAGTTTCAACATGAAAGTATATTTATAATGATACACCTATAACAGATGTAAACTACATTTAGTTATTGTTTTGGCTAATTATGCATGACATTTTTCCTCACTTTTAATTAAATTTTTGTTACACATAAATTTTCAGAAAAATCTAACCATTACGTTACAATTTGGCAAGGAACTAGAAAGAAATGCAAGTGGTATTCTGTAGGAATCTATGCATCACACCAATTCAATTGTTTACCATTGCAATTTCGTGAGAAGAGATAATGCAGTATACTCAATTTCATTTTTCCGTACTTTTCCTTTTTAATTTTCTTTTCTGTTGTTGAAAAGTTTAAAAGCTACTGGCGCAGAGTGTATGCGTGTTTTAACGGCTTAGCTCCTCGGGTAAGCGAATGGAGGGGGAGTAGATAGCAAATGTAGTATTTAAAAAGGTGGGGAGAAACAAGAAAAAAATAAAGCAGCTACGCCGTTTTATGTAAGAGAATGCAGGAATAAACAATTGATGTTCATTCCTGCGTAATCTGCGTAAATATTCATGAATTTCAACTCGTTGGGTGAGCAATTCCCTTTTCAACCCAAATTGTCTCTCACCAAATTTTTTCTTTCCTTCGCTTCATCCTCTTGTATTCTTGTATTCCAACTTATTTCATTTTTATTTTTCGCCACTTTCCCCTCTGAAACAAGTTTAAGAACTGTACGAAGAGTTTCCCTCGTTTGATAGGGATTTCTCTCAGGGATACCCGTTGGGAAATCCCTTCTCCTCTTGCTCCCTATCTTCCCAACTTTGCCCTGAATGCGAGTGAGATCCTGAGAAACAATTTCGACCCAATTGAAGATACTCCAACCAAAGTAATCACTTTAGTTCACAGCGCAGATTGAAGAGGGGTCCAGACTCCCCTATCCTACCCGGTGACGACGTAGATTGGGATGGCTTATCAAGGGATAGGGAGGGGTCTTAGAATGATATTTCTGACCCTCTTTCCCCCCTTCCACTCGAACCTTTGGCCAGAAAACTGCCTTCCCTCTTACTGATGTCCCTAAGGCCGAGACTGCTGATAAATTTAGAAGCGCAAAACCGTGATTCATATTAGCATGCATAATTGAAGTGTGTTGGATCGAGTACACTCAGGAAGATTATCCCTTAATATTGTTAAGCGGGTTTTTTTTCCCTGCAGTTCGTTTATTTGCTTTCTCCGATAAGATATGAGAATGGGAAAAGACAATATCATGAAGACATTCCCTGTTAGGATGCAAAGGCAAAGCTCCTGAAGGAATAGATTTTTTTCCTTCTGAATAGAGTGAAAGTAAAAAAACAAAGGTATTTAGTCTAGGTCTATTCTTGTTTAAGTTCTTGAAAAAGAATCCATTTCACAAAAGAATAGCACATGATCTAATAGCTTCTTTCTTATCAATAATCTGCATTATGAATCAAGAATAGCTTGAAGAACGAATACAGTTCATTCATTCGTACCAAGTTTACATAAATCTGTCTTCGAAACAGAATTCCATCTGCGACATAACACTACAACCATAGCAATATTATAATCTATATTCTTTTCAGTGGATATGGGGTAGAAACACTTTTGAGATTATAAGATTATACTGAGAGGGATTTTAAAAAATAAAGTAACATTTTTTAAAAATAAATTGAAGTCTAAAAGGTTTCTTTAGCATGAAAAAACCTTAAAAAGACTATTTTTATGTGTATGCTGTTTTGTAAAAAATTTAAGGGATTTCTTAATTGTAAGATCTTCTCAGTTCACTAATTTCAAAACTATAGTCCTTTCAATTTAGTTAAAGTTATTAACTGTAGTAAAAAATAACGTACTCTACCGTCGAATAAAATTATAATTGCTAGCATACAAATACATTGAATGTTTTTATGAATAATGTTGTAAGTGTTGCTTATGAAGTATATTCATTTTAAAATAAAAATAAATGTAAAGAAAGACAAAAATTAAGAGAGAAAAAATTAAGTAATTGAACTTACAAAGCTCAAATTTACTTTAAATTACGTACCTAATGATGAATTTAACCACACGCTTACATTTTTATACTCCCAGTAAAGACAAAATTACACGATCTATTTTTAAATATAGCTTGATTTTATACTTTTAAGTATAAATAGTTTTTAAGATTTGTTGCTTTAAATAACTAATTGCTAATTAATGACTAAGATTAATATTGATTAACAACCAAGATTATCTACTGTTTTATACTTTATAATTTATTTTTCTTTAAAATTATACGAACTAATTTTATATATTTCATTCAAAAATATTATGATAAAATTAATCTTGATAAAGACATTTTACGATTGGCTGCTTACAATAACTATAGATTCTCCGGAAGGTTGAGATCGTGTGATCAAATTCAAAGCTTAAATCTCATAGGCAATATAATATCATAATCTGATTCAAAAGTTGTTTGCATGATAA
>BMAW01074321.1:0-18627 GCA_019974015.1 Nephila pilipes
AAATAACCATTCAACATTTATAATACGCATGATCGTGCTCACACTCATTGGAGTCGAAAGGTATGAAACAGCAGTTGCAGAATAGAACAAAAATAGTTAATAAGGATATGGTCCCTCTACAGATAGGGCTTCACAACGTGTGATTTTATATGTTGGAAATAAAAGAATAAGTTCTTGTGGCAATTGATCCCACTGTTTAGCAATGTTGTTTCAGATCTTGATTGTTCCTTGAGGAATTGCGAATTGGCAAGGTCTCCTGAGCGTCCAGTCATGCTCTATAGGATTGGGGTTTGAGGTCTGGCTGAACAGCCCTCCGGCTAATATCCTCACTTTCCAGAAATTGTCGTGTCCAGATGAACTCTCACTTTGCCATCCTTAAAAAGAAATCAGGATCAATTGGGCCCCCTAAAATCGAACGTGGGGCTCCAAGACATCATCCCTATAACTCAGCAGTAGCAGTGCCTCTTCAAAGACATGGAGGTGTGCATTTGACGATATCATTTTCGAAACGAAATGAAGATGAATGAAAATCAAATGATAATTATTGTTCTTTAACTGCGAAATAAAATTTTGAATATCACTCTCATCTTTATTTAGTATTTATGTTTGAAACGGGAAAGTTATATCTGCTACACTTCGTACAGAAACCATCTCACATAAAATGGATCGTACTTTCATTCCTTCAATGTGACTTGTCCTGACATACCCTAAACTTTATTATTATTTTGTGTTCATTTTACTTACCCAAATATCTGAAATTCAGAGTTGCTCATTTGAATAATACTGCAGTAATGGTCACAAAGTCTTTTCAACAAAAGCAAAAATACGCAATATTCAGCTCAATTGCATTAAATATTTTATTGAAATTTTGCATAATTTTATCTTCTTGCAACTTACTTTTGGCGAATTAAAAGTCTGTGATTTTGATATATTTATCATTTATTTAAAATATTTCAAGTGGTTCAAAAGTGATCTTTAAGGTGATTTAATTAATGCTGAATTGAGTTTGTTATTTTCCCATTATCTTAATTGAACTTATTCAAAGTTTAAGTGAAGATAATAAAGCGCAAATTATATTCATTATTGTGTTGTTAGTGGTTTGAAAATGAGAGTCTCAACAATATTGTTCGAAAATTTGGATTATCACATCAGGATAGCAAATGTTTCGAATTGAAATTTTAAACAGCAGGCAATTTTACAAAATGAAGACGTGCTCGATTGAAAGTTTTCAACACAATTAATACAGTGATTTTAACAAAAATTTATTTTATTCAATTAAATAACTAATGGCATTTACGTTTAAATAATTATTGAAATAAATAGAAGTAATTTTATATGTTTCTCTTTGTAAAACATCGTTAAAGTAACACTGATTACTTAGTCGTCCCAGCAGAAAACTCACTTGGGTAAAAACATGAAAGGACAAATAAAAGTTTGTTAAATCTAGTTTTAGAATGAACAAAAGAAATAGAGTTAAGTACTTTCCAGAAAGGGAAATGTTATTTTCATCAGATGGTGCTAAGTACATACGTTGCCTGAAATTTGGTATAGAAACAACTGGTATTTTGTTCACACCGTAAAATATGGTGGGGAGCATGTTATAGGTTAGAATGTTTCCTATTAAGTATTTGGACCTCATTAAGTTAACAAAGGGTGTACTAAGTAAAACACATGGTGTTATTTCTTTATTCATAATCCTCCAAAACTAAGATTTCAGCAGATAATGATGACAAACGCACACAAGCTGTTCAACAATTTTACATTGAAAAATGCAAAGCCAATCAAACCTCAGACTTAAATGTGATACAAAATTTGAGAGAAGAATTTGATAAGGAATTCAAGACGTTAAGTCACAAAAATCTCAATGATCTGCATCAATGCATTAACCATGAATGGGAAGTTAGCTACAGATGAGATAAACTATAACCTTAACAAATGTGGAGTCATTTTAAAAGAAAAATGTTTTCCAACAAAATTTTAGTGATTTTAGACAATATTCACTGTATAAATTGTATAATATTTGCACATGTAATATAAAATTTCTTTTCGAGATTTTCGATAAAATAATACAAGGCATTTGAAATAAATATTAAAATTAGTTTAATTTCTTTATTTTCTAATAAAATATAAATAAAATGTTGCTTCTGTAATAATATTTTACCGATTATTGTATAAATTCTTCATGAAATAGTCGTTTGAACCCGTTATAGTTAAAAGTAGCTTCATCAAAAAGATGTGCACAACTGTATCAAGAAACTGAATGGAATAACGTAATTTTAACAATCGTTCATGTAGCATGAAAATCTCAGAAACAGAGGCAAGAAATGACGAATGAAAATTTACTGTGAATTTCACTGTAAGCAATGAATATTGCTAAGCGGATATTTTATTGTTTACGTAGTATTGATATTTATGAGGTTCTTCAAAAACTCCTGATCGCCTTAATAACAATTAATACATACTGAACTTAAACCACTAAATCAGTGATGATGACCAATCAGTAATGCACAGCCTTAGTCCTCATCAATTTCAAGTTTTACTGAAAGGGTTTTTAAAGTTCTTTATTCTAATTTTAATTATCCTCATTAACTATATAGTTTTACGCGAATTCATCCCATGGATATAGCCTGAAATAATCCATCATGAGGATAACCAGAATGACGCTTTATTCACAAATATTCAGGAAATGTTGAAGCACAAATAGTAGAAACTGTATGATTAAAAGACCCAGGATAAATAGCACTTGTACAGATTAGCAGCACAAACAGATAGCAAACAGTACAGCACTTTCAATACTCAGCTCGACTACTACTCATATTGTAGACACAGCTCTGTCAGAGCTTCAAAGGCATATCCAAGCAGACGGTGGCCGCGGTAGCCTAGTGGTCGCTGTCCGGATTCGTGGCTGGCGGTTTTCGTTCAGTCGCTGGAGTTCGACCCTTGTCCGCCAAAGACCCGGGGATAGCCGGGGCTGATGACGTAAATCTGTCGGGGCCCAAATCCTCCCATGCGTTAGCGTGGATGTTAAGAGAGAGGGTGCCAGCTCAGGTGTCGTCACGACTCTGACGGGTTCAAAATTAAGAGCGTCCGTCGCCAATAGCCCCTCGTGTCGCTTCTAGGTGACGTCATGTTAATAAAACTAAACCAGGCAGATTTGCTCAGACTCCGCATTTCCAGCATTTATAGCTGTTCCGGCTCAGACGTCCCAGAGAAAATTAACAAATCAGACCTGTAATAGAAATTTCGAGAAAATTCCAACATTTCTGAGAACTTTCATTTTGTCACCAAAGTTACCAAAACCGTCGCCAAAATCGTGAGAGGGTGGTCATTGCTAAAGCCTTCCTCGGTAAATATCTATCCACATTCATAAGAGAAACATTTACAGAAGCTACAGATTCAGCAATGGTTTTTACTGTAATGAACCCCTGTGGTCTACCTGATGCTCTTTGTAGTTTTGGAGCATGGCTCCATAGCTAACTCTATTGCTAATTTCTTTCTTTCTACCGAAGACAAATTTTGCCTCATTGTAACTTTGTAGAAAGAGGTGTTATGGGATGATTAAAGACAAGAGCTAGCAATACTGCACCACAAGATGTAACTGTGGTCTAGACGTTTGTGAGAAATTAAAAATAGTAAAAAGATTGGCAAGAAAAGAGTCGAAAATAGAGAAGAATCGCTATAGTATCTCGGAGTTATTTCACTCAGCTTACCAAAAATATTAATCTCATAGGAAAGAAAAATCACCAGAGTGTCTCGGGGTTGTGATGCCCAATATCGAAAGAAGGTAAGCCCCTGGGATGTTGTGAGAGAGATCATGAAACACTTTCAAAGCCCACGCAACCATTATAGATATTCACATCTGTAAAAAGCCATGTTCTTTAGCGGATATCTTAGCAAGCGCATTGAATATTTTGCAAATTGTGCGTTGTATGAGAGTAATTTCTAAAAGAGAGTAATCAACTTAGCACTCACAATATCAAATTTGATTTCACAAGGCAATTAATACAATATTTTAAGCAATCGGGAACATCGATTACATTCGATCTTTAAGTGGTTTTACAATAAATGATAAGAAACGCACCTATTATTTTGCCAATTGTTTTACTGTTACGACTGAGAAATGTTCTTTCTTAACAAATATTGTATGTGGGAGATGAATCTATTTTCGTTTTGCTTAATTAAATAAAAACAATAGCTCAAATTGTTCTAAATAACTAAATCAAGAAATAGCAAATATTTGTAAGAGAGAGAACACAGAATCTGCTAGTCAAAATAACTTTAAAAGCTGATTGGAAGCAGTACTGTGTTACAACTGTGAAAGAATTTCACTTCCTTTGAAATTACTTATTTTTGTAACTTGTCTTGGGGAAATGTAGACTGATTTTCACATAGCTCACCCTTTAGTCAAAATAACCAATAGATGGCGCCACGTCCCAATGATTTCAATTACTGTTTTCACCCGAAAGTCCCTCCTGCTGCTTTTCTCCCTTGAATTTGAACATTTTCTTTGAGAAAAATAATAATATGAATATTCGAAACTTTTAAAAGCTAACTTACTTTCAGAAAATTTCTGGACTGAATGATGGCTCTTATGAAACAAATAGGATCTTTAAAATCTATTTTAGTATTCTTCATGCAGCATAATGCGGCGACTTAAATACATGAGCACTAGTTTTCCAGAAACCACTTTCAAATGTTCTACTAAAAACAGAAATTATCGCAAAAGAAAAATCAATACAAAAATAATTTTTGCTTGAAATCGTAATGAGCAAACGCGAATGACAACCTTTTTATTCCTCAAGGTCACATAAGGGAATCCTAAACTACGTACGAAGTTGTTATGAAAACGACGTTATATTATGAATCTGGAAAATCTTGAAGAGACAGAAACACATTTAAATATTTTAACATCAATGAACAGATTTTGTCCTTCCCAGATTGATGGATTTACGGATCTTCCCTGTGAGATTCAAACAGTTGAATTTGATTTTCAAAAGAAAATTAACCCACCTATACCGTATAAGAAAACTGCCTGATGAAATAATCATCGTTTCAGAAATTTTTCGTAAATACAAGGTGGATGCTCAAACAACAAATTATGACATCAATAGAAGGTATCTGAAATGCCTTTTCCACTTTAGGTAAAGTCAGATTAATTCTATATTTACAGGCAAAGCTCTACCCATTACTAAGACTTTAGATGTTTGATTAAACACAACGTTAATTCCATCGATAGTTATTCTGTACACATCTGCATTTGTATACACATCTCATCCATAGATGTAATATCCAGTTGGGCAAAACACACATAGAATAAGGAACATGGAACGTTCTAATTAGTTGAACATGCATCAGATGTAAATGAGATTTCGCTATGGACGAAAATTTAAATACAATTTTTAAAGGTTCCTCCTTTACATCAAGATCTGTTTTAAAAATCAAAATATGGAAGATTTTGAGCATTGAAGGAAAATTAGCAATTTAGCAGAGTTTAAAATTAAAACATCAATGGCAGTGGCAACAAGTGCGCTCTTCCCTGAACTCACCGCTCCGCTGGTGATCACTGTATGAATAGGATGGTAGGAACTATTATAACACAGAAGCAGCATATATTTAAACTATGTATCGATCTAATTTAAATGGAACTCGGTGCCCTTCAAACAATTTATTTTTATTTATGCATTTAAAATTTAGGTTTTTCAAGCCAAATTTATTCAAGAAAATGATGTCACATGAGAATTTGAGTATAGTGACATAATTCTTAAAATTTAATTTTTAATTCTCAAAATTTATTCTGCATGCATTTATTAATATTTTAAAAGAATTTTTGTTAACTCTAAAACAGTTTAAAATAATTTATTTATCGATTTTGTAATAACTTATTTAGTTTTGGAGAACAAACAAAATGCCGATATCTGATCAAAATTCAGCGCACCACACAGTTATCGCGGGTTCTTTTATGGTGTCATTTAGTTAAGAACATTCTCTGTATCATTTTTATTACAGACGCACTTACAAATATGAAAAACAAAACTCATAAAGAAAACATAGAATGGATTTTAGTCCTTCAACAAGCTTAACTCATCATCGGTATTATTGTCTTGTGAGTTACACGCTGCCAGTGTCTGCCGACTGAAACTCTGCATAATTGAGGGCGCCAAAGTCTACACCTCCCCTTTGCAAGAATGCTCAAAGAAAAATTACATGCTAAGGAATTCAAAAAACTGCATCTAGAAAAACCAATGTATAGATAAATTTAAGCACAAAGAAATATTGAGTATTTTAAACGTCAAAAAGAGTTCAATGTGGTTCAGGACATCTGTCCAATGAGTTACTGGTAATCAACCCTCGGTGTATCAGCGTTCAAAAATTTTAACCATAGTGACATTGACGTTGAATCTTCCAAGCAGAGACCATCTCTGGAGACGAGCACTTCGAGGGTAAACATTGTTTCAGGTATGTTAAGGGTTTATCCTAACTATTGAACTTGTAGTCCATAAACATAAGTTTTAAATTTTCTAAACGACAAAGATGATGATTGAGCTTTTCCTATGTAACATTTTGGGGACTTGAAAACTTTTTACGGAAAGCAACAGGCCTTTCATTTCCGTTTTCATCAACTTGAGCAAGACAGGTTTATTGCATATAGAAACGTCTGTGAAGCGGTATATGCTAATTTGGTGCAATGCAATCGGAGAGCCTTCACAAATACTTTCTTAAGCTTCCCAAAGGAGTCCTTCATGCTTCTAATCCAGTTAGCTGTCACACGGAGCTTTTGTAATTCTATCAAAGGAAGAGCTATTATTTCAGCACATAGGATCGGTAGTATGACAGAAGACCTAGAGACTTTTCTATCTTTCTTAGTCTTGGTATGAGATTCTTAATTGCGAAGTACTTTCAGTGTCAGGATGAACGAGATTACCAGAACCTACAACAGTCTGAGAAATTTCACCAAAACTACCTTGTAGTTTGATGGTAAAATTAGCTTCATTTAGGTACAGAAACAACTACAAGATGTCTTAAATGATCTTTCTAGCTACTTGAAAATATTACTATGTCGTCAATGTACACTTAAGCATACGCTTCATGTTAGGTTAAAAGTTGATAAATGGTTTGTTGAATGTAGCGGCCTTCTTCAGACCAAAGGCATACTCTGAAACAGTTGCCTCTATCAATGACGAGATGAAGTTAGCTGTTTTGTCTCAAAACCATTCTGATTTGCCAGTATCCTCAAAAAGATCGGGCAGTGGTTATGAATTTGGAGTTGCTACTCGATAAATCAAATCAGTGGAGCTTTGCACTTAAAAGCATCTGGTTCTGACTGAGAACCAATATGTAAGTCCACATCATTGTATTAGTCTGCTTCTTGCAGTATACTACTGGATAACCATATTCACTTCAGAGGGCTAAATTAAACCTAAAAGTTAAGAGAATCTATTTATCTGTGTACTTCTTTTAAAATTTCAGAATAGTCTGTAGCATTTGTGGTTTACTATTTGACCTCTAATTTATTGAATGTTCACTAATTCTAGCTATTTGGGGTTTTCAGATATTATTACTAGGTTTCTTCATTAATCAACACAGCTTGTTTTTATCCTAATTCAATGAGAAGAATTCAAATGTTCTCCATATAAGTTTTCATTTGGGTATGTTTATTACAGGTGTTTTCAATATCGGTTTCATAAATGAGATCGATGTTGTCAGTTTGAATACTAAGTTTTCTTATTTTGTTCGCGATGTGTTTAACATTATTATCAGCATTGAACTAAATAACTGTGTGCATTTTGCTTTCTGCGATGGCATAAAGATGACCCATTTCACGTACATTTTATGTGTACCATCAGGTGCAAGAACAATAATATCACTATTTTCCGACAATTTTGTACTTTTATGATTATAATTAGCATAGTAGTTCGGTTTGGTTAGTAGATGAACAACACCAGCATGCTCGAGCTGCAAAGTTAGAAGTTGATCTTCTGATCATTAAGATAATTCGGCTAATATTTTTAATTGTCTGATGGGTTCAGGAATGTCCGAGATGGGTACAGGTCCAAGAGTTCTATAGAATCGATAAGGACCGGTGATCTCATAATATCTGGAAATGGACAACCTGTTGTTTGATTAGGTACTTAAGCGATAAACTCCATTAATAAAAGAATTTGTTTATCCCAATATAGACTTTCCTCCTAACATGATGTATACATATTTTCAATACATCACTTCTCATCTTTCAAATCTAGAAACTTTTGATTGTGGGTTCCTGGAGACAGAAAATATAGGGAAGATCCTATTCATTATAAATTTTTGTAAGACTAGATGTAAAGTTAGTAGACTTGATCGGTAGTAATTATTTTGTGGTTACCAGTTCTTGAAAAATATTTGATGAATCGCAAATCGATTTTTTGTTGACATTCTTTGACAGATGGCTTCAGGCCATCGAGTGCACTGACTATTGCGAACAGTTTAAACTTGTATCCCCTAACCAGGTTCAATGGCCTATTATATCAACATTTATAATTTGGAAAGGTTCATTATATCGTGTTACAGGAGTTATGGAATCTCATCAGAGGGTTTTATTTGTAGCTAGCATGAAACACAAATGTAGCAAAATTTTGCAAATTCCTCTCTTTCATATTAGGCCAGAAAATCGAATAACTTAGCTGTTCTAGTTCTTCTTTTTCCGCAAGTGCCTACCATACACTGGAATGTGCGAGTTTTAACAAATTGTTTTCTGTGCTCTGAAGAACATCTAACACATCAATCAATAACTGAGACTAACCCAGAGATGCTCTTAGTAAACCAGTAACTGGTCTTTCTAGAGTATAACCTTTGCTTGAAACGATTGTCAAAATTTTAAGTCGATCCCAGAAACAGCTGAGTTATCGAGGTTGGAGTAAAATCGTTTCGTAGTTTGTTTAAAATGGGAAAACCAAGTTTCGGTTCTGATAAAACATTGTTTTAATGGAGTAAACCATGCAAGCGAAACAATGGATTGAAAATGTTACCCGGACTCTTGTCCATCGCAAGCAACGATTTGTCGGTGGATTCCGGTATAAACGTGTGGTCGTACTGACACATGACGCGGAACGCCTCGGGTGAACCTTGGAAGCCTTACCGGAAAATTGAGTGAAGGACAAAATTTAATGAAAGATCAAAGGGGCTCCGTGAGTGTGAGATGACAATACGATATCATATGGGTATTTACTATCGCTTATCGAAAATGTGAGCATGAAAAGTTTTTCCAAGTAGTGTTGCGCTGCTTGATGGAACAAACAAACAGCAACGAAGATGATCTCAGAAAGCTGTTTATCACGCTATTTACTCAACAAAAAGATTTCAAATTGGAAAAATTGGGGAAAGATTTGGAAAAGCATTGGAACGATTGTATCACCCTAAAAGGTGATTAACAAAAGGTGTTATGTTGATGAATAAAAAAAAAAAAATTTGCAAAAATATGTTGTTTTCAATGTTAGACTCGGGAGTTATTGATCGATGTGTTAACTGACAGACAGGTTCATCTAAAATCTTATCTTTATGTTACAGGAACTTATTCTGAATCATAAAACCGTTTGAAGAATTTTCATCATCTTGCCAACATTTGACTAGGCTTTCATCTTTTTCAAATTGAAATTTATTTGAATCCGAAACTAAATCATTGTTGATATTACCACTGTCCATATCAGCACTAGTTAAATTATCTACAGAATCAATGGCATTGTGCATAGGTATCGTGCTATCTTCAAGAAAATTAGGGTTTATATTAACTATTGTATTCTCAACAGGATCGACAGAAATGTACTCATGAGATAATGGGATTTCATCAACACTAAGATTATTTACATAACTTTCAAAATTAATTTCAGTTGCAATCAAATCATTATAAGCACTGAAACTCAATAAAATATCATGCACTAAATTATCTACCTTGCACACATGATTGTAATAGGTGTATATACAACATCAGACTCAGAACTTATACTTACTAAATTCACATTCATTAGTGGTGCAGTGACTTAATGCCCAAAAGCAGATTTTAAAATAACCTTTCCGCAAGGATTCTGATAGTGTTCAGGTACCTACCATACTGGTTTTAATGAAAGATATTTGGGTTGCAGTATCCACGACAGCAGTTAATGTTTTTTTTTATCGCATTCTACTCGAATAGTGGTTAAAGAATCAAAACAAGTTTTATTTTTATCCGGCATTTTCGGTAAACCGCCTAAAACATCTTTGGATATATTATCTGTCAGTGAATGATTTTCATTTTTATTATCCTGTTCATTAATTTAAGAGTTCTTTTTTTCAAAAGTACTTAATACGTATTATGATTCCTACTATGACATATTTCGCAGTTCAGTTTGTTTTTACAATTCTTAGCTAAGTGCTTTCTGCCGAAAAAAATCTATCTAGACTTTTAAATTTTCCTTTTTTTTTCACATATACCTCTGTATCGAGTTTAGTTTAGTTTACATGAACGTCACACTAGAAGCGACACGAGGGCTATTGGCGACGGAGCTCTTAATTTTGAACCTAAGTCAAGTGACGAGGACGACACCTGAGCTGGCACCCTCCTCTCCTAACTTCCACGCCACGCCAACGGGAGGAATTTGGGCCCCGACAGCATCAGCCCCGGCTACACGGCGGGTCTTTGGCTGACAAGGGTCGAACTCACGACTGAACGAAAACCGCCGGCCATACCTACGTATCGAAACACTCCGATGATGCATGCTTTCCCGAATTGCAAAATAAGCAAGTCTTACAGACAACTTATTATGCGTTGATTGAATATTTAGTCTCGTTGTGTGTGAATGTGGAATACATTTCCGTCTGATAACGTTTTAAATCTCTTCGGAATGGTTTAAGATGACTGTATTTGCATTTTTAATCATAGGTTGGAGATCAGTCATTACAATTAAACATATTAACTCTTTCACGGGATTGTATTTCATTTCTAAGGAAATCCAAAAAATTATTAGCTTCGTAACATGATTGACCATCGTTATTACGACTGTATTCTAATACTAAATCATTTGAGATAACTCTGAATATTACAGGGATTAACATATTATTATACGATTCTCTGGTTTCACATTTAAAGTACATAAACTTCGAATTTGTATTTCAATTTCATCAAAGAGCTTTTTTAATCTAAAAATATCATTAGATCGTGAGACAGGAGAAAGATTAAGAAATTTTTGCATATGTGTATTTATAATGATGTCAAGTCTTCCAAACCTCGTAATTTAAAATATTTATAGCAGAGTCATAATTTGTATCTGAGATTGAAAAACCTTCTATCGCATCTAAGTATGCTTTTAAAGAATTAAATTTTGCTACTTTCAGAAGTGAACTGTTATCGTGAATTGCGACCTTAAACGCATTTCAGAAACTAACGTCGCCGTAAAATTTAGAAATTTCTAATTTCGGAAGTAGCACTTGCTGGTTTTCGTTCTTTCCTGGAATTTCTATTGATTCAAGATCTGTATTGGTTTTAAAAGTTTCCTGTCTGTTTTTTTTTTTTTTTTTTTTTTTTTTATATTTTTTTTGTTTTTTTTTTTTTTTTTTTTTTTTTTTTAAATATCTATTTATTTTCGATTTCGATAAAGTTATTTTATCTTTATACGTCACGGTGTTTTCGATTTGGGATTGTAGTTTTGGTTCATCATCATTGTAATTTTTCTATGATTAAAGTTAAAGAATCTTCGAGTATATTTAAGTTATCAACAATTTTCATCTCATCTTCGGCTTTGTTTATGGTATTTATTAAAGAAATTCTCAAGTAATCTCTTTTCTTAGTTAAAAGTTTTACTTTCTCCATATTTAAATAACTAAAAATGCCTAAGTTGATCAGTCTTCGTATACTTTAACGGTATTCAGATATCCAAATAGAAATTCACTCTACAATTTTGACACTCAAGAGTATCTATTCATTTATATACTCGTAACGACAACAGTACACTTCTCGATACCAAATTGTTATCGCTTTTTTTTTTTTTATGGTGTCGTTTAATTACGAGCATTCATTTCTTTATCATTTTTTATTTCAAGACGACACTTTACAAATATAAAATAAACACAAAACACATAAAGAAAACACAGAATGGACTTCAGTCCTTCGATAGACCTAGAAATGTTACTCTAAATTTCCTTCATCTTAATATTTAAATTTCCCCTTTTTATTACCACTAAGATTTATTCAAAATTTTCATAGCTTCTATGCATTAAATGTTGTTCTCTTAGGAGACAACGCTCTCGATTAATAGGATAGTTAGCTCTTGAGTTAGCTATGCCCAAACGGTTTGGAAAAAATTCTTTCCTCTCTGGTTTAGAACCTGCGCGAGAAGCTGCTCCCTAATTGGCTAGTCAGTTAATTTTCTCTCCTGACTCAAAAACCATTTTCAACCAATAACAATTCTTTTATATTTTGATTTTTCTAGTAATTTTTGTCTTCAAGTAATTTTGTATCTTTTAAGTTTTTAAATTGTTTAAAAGAAGAAAATTAATTTTAAAATTTATAAATTATTTTTCTAAAATCATGGGCATGTAACAGACCGAAGCAACTCATTCAACAGTATATCGACTGCAGATTAAAGGACGCAAAACCTAAGTACTCCATCAACCACCCAACCTATATAGCGAGCTTAAAGCTCATCCAGGCATGTTACACATTCGAGAGTTACGTCGTTTCGGCCACAGGTGACGACAAACTCTACATAACTATAGGGCGCCTGTGCCTCTCTCCGCACACAAATTCAACGTATTCTCAAAAAATTGTTGGAATAAAATTCTTAAAAGTTTTAATTAGTGGTAATTTTCAGAGCAATTTAAAAGCATGTAGCAACTAGTAGCAGTAAGAAGTCTAAATATTATATATTTTCAATGAGTTATGATGTAAATTATTTTTTTTTTTTTGTGATAATTTTGCTTTGGAATTTTTTTTTTTCGATTGATTCACGAAAGAAATCCGTCAAAAAATTATTCTACGTTGATTTAAGAGTGTGACATTTCTTTTCTTTGTTTTCGTTAAACAGTGCAAAACAAAAGTGAATATTGGAATTGATATGAAGCGTATTTATTAAAAAACTGCGTGTTTTTTAAAAATATTTTATTGATACAAGCCAAAGCACCGTTTTGATATATATATATATATATATATATTTAAAGCGCAATTTTGGTTTCCGAAGAAAGCTTGTAGCTTAGTTTACTTTTCAACATAATAACCAACAATATCAAGGTGTACTTATCATATCGTACTATCAGCTTCTGAATTTCTTCCGACTCCTTCTGGATGCGTTTTTTTTTTCTTGTTTTAGTGTGTGAGTGAGTGAATGTAAAGCTTATTGGCGCAAGTGCCAGATGTGGCTATGCTACGCCAAATAAAATTTAATTGTAGTCTAGACGTTAAAAAATTGGGAGGGGGGAAGCCAAAAATTGGTTGACAAGGATATCAGTTTGGTTTAGTTTATATTAACGTCGCACTAGAAGCAACACGAGGGCTATTGGCGACGGACCTCGTAATTTTGAACCACGGTCAAGTGACGAGGACGATATCTGAGCTGGCACCCCCCTCTCCTAACATCCACACCACACCAACGTTAGGACTTTGGGTCCCGAACAGATTTAATGTGCATCAGCCCCGGCTACACGGCGGGTCTTTGGCGGCCAAGGATCGAACCCGCGAATGAACGAAAACCACCGGCCGCTAGTCCACGACCTTGACCACTAGGCTACCGCGGCCCCTTGGTTGACAAGGAGGGTCGAAAATAGAGCAGGATAGCTAGGGTAATCCGGGGGGGGGGGCGTCATATTTACCAAAGACAGTAAACCTCATGGGGAAAAAAAGGTCACAAGAGTGCCTCGGGGTCATAATGCCCATACTTACCTAAAGAAGGTAAGTCCCTGAAGTTCCCTGATATAATCCCCAGGGGCAGGGTGCCCGGCTATACCCCTCAGACGCTGGGTACCCATTTTAGTCGCCTCTTACGACATGCACGAGCTATAGGCTACAGTGGGAACTATTTGTTATAGAGTGTATATAACTCAAAGAAACTTTTTGGGTCTCTGACATTTCGCTAAGTCTCTTTGTTGAATTCACGATTGCCTTTAGTTACTCCATGTTGCACACAATCTTTGTGCACAAATCACTTTTGGACACTTTGACCAAATCATGTTAAGAATATCCAAACTTTCAATTGCATTCTGTGTTCCACAATTAGCACAATTTTTCTATAAAATTTCTTCAGAAACAAGCCCTTGGTAAATAAGAATGTGGCAAAAAGTTTTCTTATGTTCCCATGTGCAGTGTGCGAGAACTTGGTCACGCCCTCCTCCGCCCGTTTGCTATTGCAAATTGGTAAAAACACCAATAATCAACACCTACTGGACATTTTGAATGCTGAGGCTTTCGTCTGTTTAAATGCTGCGATGCAATGTGGCATATATTTCCCTTTTCATAGCAAATCTTTGTCTTTTAATATGGCCTTCTGATAATATGAAGTTAGTTTACAGTTGTCTCTTTCAAAGTGCCATAAGCCTTTCAAGCCTATATATATATATATATATGTATATAAAGATACTAACCTTTCTAAAAAGTAGACAATGTCAAATCCCAAAGTTTTTTTATTTACATTTTTCAATTTTGTTTTTTCAAATTTCTCATTCTTGTAATATGTCACTTGAAAGAGTATAATTTAAAAATCATTACTAAATATATATATATATCTCTCAATTAGAAAATCGATTTTTATCATTTGGATATAAGTCCCATTAAATATTTTTTTTTTCATGTATACAACAAGTTACATGCATTTATTTAAATATCTAATGGATTTTTTTATGTTAAATAGAATAACTAAATTGTTTAATTTTATTTTTGTAATGTAAAAGAATAGTTACATTTCTTAAAAATATTGATACTAAATAGAAGCAACAATGTAAATGAAATTATTCATATACTTAGTTTACATTTGTGATGTTACTGAATTTCAAGAAATTTGCAGTACAATGTTATATTTCATGAGACACTTAGTTCCATAGGATTCTTTTGCCAAAGAGGCTAGATACAATGCAGTTAATCAAGGTTTGTTGCAATATATCAGAATATTATAACATATTTTGAATAATGTTCATTATATTTTTTTATTCTGGAGTCAACTATTATATAATGCAAGATCATTAAGTGAGATGGGATAAAAAATAAATTAGCCTAAAGAATGTGAACTCTTATTACAATAAAGGTCCATTAATTACTGTTGCATAAAAATATCCTTACTTTTATTCACATTTCTTGATACTAAGCAATTACAATGAATATCAATTAAAAAAAATCTATACATATAAAATCATGGTCATTAAAAATTACATTGGATTATAATTGCACAGAGCAAATAAGTTATTGCTCATAGCATTAATACAAATCTGAATGTAAATAAATATTGCTGCGAATTCACAAAATTATGAATTTAAAATTTTCAATGATATTGGACTCCCCACCCCATGAAAATTTGATTTGAAATTGAGAGTCTACCAACTTTGTTTTGTGCTTATAAAATAAATTTGAATTGAATAGTGATTAACATCACACTCAGAAGCAACACAAAGACCATTGCAATGGACCTTCTAATTTTGAATCTTGGTCAAGTGATGAAAGTAATATTTGAATTGGCACCCCAACCTCCAACATCATCCTAATACGAGGACATTAAACCTCATCAGATTTAACAAGCATCAACCCTACTACAGACAGCATCTTCATAGCAGTGCAGCGACTCTCCAGAAGTTAAAACACCTTATTAACTACCTCAAAGGAGACATCTTTTTTAGCCTGGTTGGTATAGGATGGACAAAGAGCAACCAGTCAACTTTTCTTCAGACCCATTGGACCAGGGTTCAAAACAGCCACTAGCAATCCAAAGCCAAGGTCATTAACAGCTCTTCTCCTTCACTGGTTGGAACACCACCCATTTCCAAAATGGCATCAGGACTTAAGCCCATGACCTGATGGAAACAACACCAGCCATGAGCTTGTGACCTTGACCCCTCAACTAATACTTGAGCAGTAATAATATAAAAACTCCATTATTCAATAATTACATTCATATTTATTATTCTTCAACATTAATTATTCTGGTATTTAATCTACTAATAAATACTTTCCCTCTAAATTGCTTCAACTTCCTTAGCAAACAAGTTTTGATAAGTACAAAGATTATTCTCAGCCAAACTGCTTCAATTTTTATTATTATTATTATTATTATCTTTAAAATGATCTATTGTATAATATTTTTTAGAAATAGCTCAAAGATTAGAGAACAATTTACATCAGGTTTTAAAGCCACAATTATTTTGATTGCTATCACTTGTATTTATTTGTGTAATATCATTAAATTTGCCATTTACTCTAAATCATACAAATTAGAAGTTTTCCAATACATCATTTAAAAATGTACAACATACATCAGGAATTCTTTCAGCTTGATATAATTATTCAATGTATTATTTTAAACTATTTCACTTACGATATCACTATTTGCCAGTCAACAACTTTACTACAATTTATATTTTATTCACTAGATTGGAGAAGAGCTTATATACTTGTCTTCATTATTATTTTTTAAAATCAGAATCAATTACAATGTTTTACTTTACCTTAAAAACTGAAATTTCACTTTCAAGAACTTGAATATGTATTCTGTATTAATATTTTTAGTTTATTATATTTTCTTAAGAAATATTACTTCAGTTAGAATTTTTTTTATATTTTTAAATTTCCCGAATTGTGAACACAAAACACAAGAAATAAAATATACATTGAAGAAATTTGTGAAACCTTAACTTTTTAAGTTTCATTATTCATAAACAGAATGATCCAAAAGGTTTTTAAAAAATTTCAGATCAGCCTGGTAAATAAAAATGAGCCTTCTGCACACAGGAATATTATACTGCTGTCACTCTAGTATATACCTTACACAATTAAAGGTACTAAAAAAAATATAAAAATAGAAATTGCTGAATTTCTATATATAAATCAAAGAATATATTTAAAATTACAAGCTTTTTGTTTATGTAAATATGTTACCAAAATTATTCCTTCTTAAAGTTGAATGTTATGGAATTGCATAAGACATTTTTGATATCACAACAGAGAAATCAAGAGATATAAATATGAGGACCTTACTTTGCATATTAGGTTATTTGTACTTCTACATCCTAATGTTAAATCAATAATTTTTAACATGGTACTAAAAGTTTATTCAAAACCATTTTAGACTATATGTAAATTTTTATCTTTGTATTTTTCTTCAAGCAGAAAATATATAAAAATCAAAGGAACCTTATAATGTACTTTAAAATCATGTAGAAGTAGTCTAAAAAGAGAAAGAAACACTTGTAAAACCTACAAAAATAAAAGAGTCAGATATTAAAAAAAAAAAAAAAAAAAAAAATCACAACCTGATAAAAATAAAGTTTTATTTCAACTATGTTCCAAGCTCTGAAGTCAATGAGTTCATTCCTTAAAAAATATTTTTTTTTGTTGTTGAATCACATTTAAATATTACTTTGTACAGATTGCATTAAAATGACCTTGAATTACACATCAATTAAGCTGTAAATATTCAGATTATTAAGCACTCATGTCAAAATACTAAGAATCATATTACACAGGAAAAGATAAATAATTTTACAGAAATAATGCTTAATGTTTCAGAATCAAAGATGCACACACAAAAAAAAAAACTAGACTTCACAATTATTGAAATCAGCAAAGCTTAACACAATTGAAATAATGACATAAATTCAGCACTATATAAAGTACAAAAAATGAAAATGTAGTAAAAATGGATTCCAGTGTTTCACACTCTAACATATAAATAACAAGATACATTTTTCTTATTTTATTAAATTATTTGAGTTATAAATTGTACTTTTACATTTCATTCAAATTTTCAAAATATTCTGCATTTGACACACAGGTGTAAGGAATATATATGACTTACATTTTCATAACATGTTGGTTTTAAATTAAAAAGTTTAATGTGTAGTTTGTAAGGATATTCATGTTTATCTCAAGAATATGACTTTTAAAATTATAAATAACAAAAATACAGAAGATATGTTATTCCAAAATGTGAAGAATAAATTTTGAATTTGTACAACTTTTATTTAAAATACACATAATATAATCTATTAAGCAGATATTTTAGAATTCAATATAATAATGCTAAAATAATTTTGTATGTAAATTTATTTCCATAAAAATTTCATATCTGGAAAATCACTGATCTTTGATATTAACAGATTTATACAAAAATGTTCAAAAATTAATAAAGGAAAATAATAAAATGGTTAAGTGCTGTGTATTTTAAAAACTGTAAAATACTTCAGATATTTCAATATGTTGAAAGGGGCTTAGAAAAATATTAGAATTCCTTAATAAAATATAATGAAACAGAAACAGTCAATGAAAATATTCAAAATTGTATTTTTTAGAAATGTCAGTTTCATATTTAGGTTTAAAATATATATATAAAAAAAATTAAGATGCAGTGTCTTGAAATGATATTTAATCACTTACTAAGTAGGGATACAGTCTATCATTGACTCAAAGGCAAACAAATTCATTGATTT
>BMAW01074330.1:0-43170 GCA_019974015.1 Nephila pilipes
AAGCTTTATTTATCATTATGTTATTAACCAAATACAAGATGAAGGAAGTTTTTTGGCTGTGCGTTATTTTTATCACAGTTCTCGCGAGCTTTCACCAAAAAATGGTTTTCAAAAATATAATATCAGTAAGAGAATTTTCTTAAAGTCTTAAAGGACTGAAGAAAAATTGATATATTTTTTTTTTACTCTTCGATTGATGAAGTACCTACCTTAAATAAAATCAAGAATCTATAGGAAATATGACTGAGAAAAAATAAGGTAAAAAAATATTCGAATTTTTTGAGGCCTCTATTTTCGTAATATATGTGAAAAATGAAATTCTCTTAAAGCTGGATGTTTTAACTAGTTTTTATATAGGAGTTGACGGATTAAATACGGCACTTAAGCTTGTAGCCTTTTAATCTCCAAATCTATTTTAACTGTGAAACATTACTTCGGTCTTTACCTTGCCCAGAATTGCATTTAATTAAGAAGATTTAAGTTGAAAATAACTTGGATGTACGAAAAAAAAAGATGTTAATTTGGAAATTATGAGGGAAGTTGGAGGAGGGTGCGTGGTTATGTTTGTGTTACCTGTCAAGGGAGTTGCAGCTTATCAGAGTGGTATGAGAATCAAGGGAAAATTAAAACGGCAACCCTCCCAGAGAGTGGTCATGTTCTATCTTGCTTTGCTTTCTATTTAGTGTGAAAAAGCATTTCGTTAATGCTTTGAATATTTAATAGCTTAAAAATTGAGTAGGATGTTTCTAGGTCTTTTAATTTTGGGATTCTGAGTGTAATTTGTGATATGTTGTAGGGAAATATTATCAAGATTTGCAAAGAATCTGTTGGCCATTTTTTGCTTTACAGATTTTATGGTTGGCGAAATAATGGAGTTGTAACTGTCTACATTTCTTAAAAAAAACAATCTGGCATTTCATATCTGTCTTAAAACATGGTTTTGTGATCCTTCTGTATCATTAATAAGAGTTTTAGCAGTAAAATCACAAGTTGGCGAAAGAATAAGTAAGAAATGGTCGGAGAATCAAAGTAAAGAGTTTTTATATTTATTATATCGTAACAAGAAATGCATTATAAGCCCATGAAAGAATAGTAATTAGCGTCCCTGAATGCTAATGTTTTCTACACAACTCAATCTTACAAGTTTCGTTATCATAATTATATTAAATATTTTCCCAAACTATATTTACGATGGGCATGCTTTAACAATGGGATAATCGCCCTGAATTTTTTAAAACAAAAACCTTCTTCTTGTACTACTTCTTTCTGAACAATATCAAGCCCATACAATTTATCCCATTAATTACCCCAATTTGCAAAGCGAGGAACACGAAACCTCTTTAATGCTTAAATGTAAGCTTTTTAACTGTAATTCATTTTACTAAATCCAAGGAATTTTACGTCACTCAACGGTTTTGTGAGACTTATTTTCGGATAACTCTTCTGTTTTTTTTTCTGCCTCCTCTCGTGATAATCCTCCGTTGTCGCTGACCAATCACGATGAGTCTTAGTCGAGGATTCTTCATTAATCATGAATCGCTTGCTAGCTCGCGGACGTTTACTGCTTTGATCCTTAAATTTTGTTTGAAATTTAGTTTTAACAAAAGAAACGTTTTTAGTTGTTGAAACTTTTATTAATTTTGTTGAAAGTGTAAAATAATTTAATTTAATAGGAGCCTCGTTTTGCTTATTTTATTTTATTGCACAAAGCCTATAACTAACAGAGTATAGAATCAACATTATTACATACAGCAACTAATTTTTTTAATGAAATGTTATACTTTTTTTAGAATGAAATAATTTTATGGAACATAATTCACGTATTAAATCTGTCTTGTACTAATTGTTACATTCAACACACGGTTTAAATTTTATTACCAATTCATGATATTCAGTCTGCAATCCCTACTTTAAAAGACAAACTGCATCAACTTAATCCAATTATATTGATAAAGAAATATTCTCTTCATTTACACCGCAGTGAGATCCAAAAATCATTTATCGTCTATACTATCATGCACCAATTGTTCGCCAAGATACCATATCGCTTATTTCACGCTGTGGTGGTCCTCTCCTTTTGGTCTTCGTCTTTTAACGATTCGGAGGGCTGAAATAATCGTTTCCACCATCACAAGAGGACAAGGAAAGAAATAGGACTAAATGTGTGCAGTGAGTTGTAAATATAACAACATTGATGATCGCTATTTCTACATTTGCACACTTTTTTCGTTTCTTGGCTACCATTTGACACGAAATGTCGTTAAGCGTATTAGGAATGGAGACTAATGCTGTATCTTGGCCATGTGTTGTCTTGGAATAGTTATTGGGTATAATGAAACTTAATAACAAGAGGAAGAAGTATTTCTTGAAAGAATTTCTACGATTTTTGGATGGATAATAATGAGATTGCTAAATAGAATTGTCTATCTTCTGAAAACGATATTGGCGATTTCTAGCAAAAGGGTTTGTTTTTCGGAAATGGCAACAAATAATTAGTGATAATTTCGTGGACAAGAAACAAATGGGCTTAAGATTTCCTAGGTTTAATTAATTAAGGTATATGTTGGCTTTTAAAGTAATTAAACTCACTAACAATTAATATAATTCCAAAGTTTTATTATTCGACAAAAAGACTTACGATTTTCGTTGGGAAATTCTCTCTTGTAAAAATTTTAATAATAAGATAAGGTTATCAATATTAATTAAATATTGTTGTTTCAGACGTACTAAATAATAATTAATCAACATATTAATTAATTATATCTGTTTAAATTCAAGAAGAAAAATGAATATTTTCAGTCTAGACAGACTGGATTTTGGTTTTAAGCACATTTGATCAAAGAACACACACATATGTATATAAGCCTTAAAGTTGATAACTTTGATTTCAAACACTATAAGTATAATTTAACTACCCAAATTTTCCATTAAAATTTATTTTGTGCAATTATCGAAGATTACTAATTTTTTAAGAAGCAGAACTGACGATTCTCAAATAAAGAAAAATAAACTATTCATGTACTAATTCCTTTTACCCGCACATATAAATATCAGAAAAAGAAATAATTTTATTGAATTAAAAAAAAGTATTAAGAACTAGTCCATGTTTCAATCCTTCAATTCTCAAAAAAGCAGAAATCCGGCGAGTATGCATTGAATCTTGTAATTTTCGAATGAATATATCCACTGACTTAAAACCACTTAAATAACTATATATGGCAGGCGTAGTTAGCGTAGAAAAATGTATCTAATTAAGCAGACGATAGAATAATGAATTTAAATATTTTTAATGGTATTTTATGTGGGGAAAAGTATTGTATCTCAATAATTATTTCACAAAAAAAAATATTTTTATCTGAAAAAAATATCATTTCAATTTGTATGTATTTCTTTTAATGAAACAACGATTCTTAAATTAATTATTCTGATTAAACTTTCTCCCCATTAAAAATTTTGAAAATGCCAGAGCTACTAATCGCTTATTTAAATGCCCTAAAAATAGTTTAGAAATAAAAATACTCATTACCTTTTAGATGAAAATTAGCCTAAATAACGTCTGCGTTACAAAATTAATTATAAAATCCAAACAGAAATATTTTGAAGAGCATCTCGTTTACTGATAATAATTCAGCCGAAAATTCCCCAATTAATTATGGGTCGAAAAATAATAAAAAAAATTAAATATTTCAAAAACTGCTATCAGATGCAATCAATGACTTGCTAAAAGAAAAAAGTAATTATTTTCAAAACAAGAGGAAAAATTATTGCTTCTTTCTTAATGCTTAAGAACAAAATGAATTTGAATGAATTGAAAAAAAGGACCATTATCGTTTGTAAATATATTCTTGAGTTCTTACGGAATTCGATTTAAAAAAGGTAATTCTCGAGATCTTGAACAGCATAAACTGCAGGGATAAATTTTTCTTCTTTTTTTTTTTTTTTTTTTATAAAATGAAACTTATTTCTTTCTCTTATAATCCGGAAACATTTTATTTCTTGAGTGAAATACGCTTGTTTCTGGGTCTAGGAAATTTTCTGTTTCGGTCCTTAGATTTGGAATAAAAAATAATGAAAGAAAATCATACGAAATAATTTATTGACCTAACATGTGCATCATAAATTTTAAGCTTCTATTTTATGTAGTTGTTATCAATTTTATTTTTGTATGTTCAGATAATTTGTTCACTAAGATATATAATTTTTTTAAACATTTAACACTACAATTACTATTTCCATGCTGCTATAAATATAGAAATGTACATGTAAAATCCCGGAAAAGAAAGGATGGTAACATATTAAATGTTAGGATTAATAGGGTAGTATTTCAACACTACGATTTTCCACAGTAATAAAAAATTTTGTGTGTTTGTGGGACGGCATGGCGCAAAAACGGAAAGGTACAGACAGTAAAACTATGAGTGTGATGGTGTGCCCATTGAAGCGATTTTTCCGAAATTCACTTCTGATTTTCTTTTTTAAAATTTAATGTTGAAGTGACTTTTGCATATGTTTGGAAAACATTACGGCCTTTTTTTTCGAAGAAAAAGACGCAAAATTATGTTTTTTACACTATCTGAAAGATCAAAATTTTTTAAAAAAGGAAGGATGCCTTTGTTTCTGACGTGCAAATTAATAAGCCGATTTTCGATGAATTTTTGAAAATAGCACTGAAAAGCAGCGATTTCGGTTTTTTTTTATTTTTAAATCATCCCAATGAAAATGAAAAAATATTCATTCGAACATTAATTACTAACTTCGTAAGTAATTAATGTTCTTTTTCGCCTTTTACTCTCCGCTGAGGAAGACTAGCTCTCGCTAGTTATTGCTTTGAAACATATTACGCCACATGACATCATCATCTATCTTTTTTTACGAAATTCTTAGATGAATTGGTTTGCTTTTAGGACTTTTTGCTGTTTGAGACATTTTTTTAAAAAAATTTTTTTATCAATGTTGATGTTGTCGCTTCTTTGTAGTTTCCGGGGAAGGACATTTTCTCTGAAACATCGGAAGACATTATTCTACCCCTTGGAGGAGGAGAGAGTTGATGATCTTGGATTAAACAGAAGCGGTTGTTTTAAATACTGGACCAGTGGCTCCGAAGAAAAGTTGACCGGCCACTTTCTGCTGTGCCAACAGGCTAAAGAAGACGTCTCATTTTGGCTACTTAGTGAGACAATTTAACTTCTGGCGTTGTTGTTGAAGAGAGTCGCTATAAGTCTAAGCCTGTATGATATTTATTATTTTAATGAAAGCTTATTTATGACTGTATTTGATAACAAGGGTCATCAGCATCCCACCAGAGCCAGTCTTAACGTTTTTTGACTGCATTTTCTTAATACTAAATATTCTTACATCAGTCTAGCCATTCTTTCATATACAAGAACTGAATTTGCCGACTGCAGAGTTAACTGATGTTTCGGTTGATCAATATTCGGCTAATAAATGTTTTGCTTTTTTAAATTGTTCATCAGGAGCTTTAGTTATTAGTCCAAGACGGCACAAGGCATTCTACTATGATTGGGAAACCACAGCAAATGTAGAGGCTTGGAGAATGCCCTTCTACATCTGCAACTGGGAATGAATATGATTCTGATACAGGAAGAGTGTTTGTATATCTACCTCAAATTCCAAATATACTGACTACCAATGAATCGAAATGAGATAAGATAACATACAGATAGATCCGGAAATAGTGATGCAAATATATCTTTTAATGGACATATTTATGTCCGAAACGTTTTGATGAAAAACGTTGGTTCAAAGTTTCTAACTTAAATAATAATTAAATTAAAAATTATATTCTTTTAAGTGATATTTAATTTTAAAAATTGTGCATTTTTACTGCTGTGTTTAAATAAATAACTCCGAAACAATAACATATTTTACCTCAGTGAATTTAAATAGAAGAAATTTCAAACTGAATTCTTATGGAATCACAGAAGATTAGATTTATTAGAATTTTTTTGATGTAACTATTATTGTTTTATTTAACTCGAAACTAATAAATATGAATTCAGAATGTTTCTCTCTCTCTCTTTATATATATATATATATATATATATATATATATATATATATATATATATATGTGTGTGTGTGTGTGTGTGTGTGTGTGTAGAATCCTAACTACAGAAATGGGGTACATGGCTCGTTTTAAAGATGTTTAGGGGTTTTCTGGATTCAGTAGCAAAACGATTTTATAAAAGATGAGATTCAATTAAACTATATATTATTGTACAGCATTGACTAAGTTAAAATAGAACTATTGATTATACATTTAATGAACTATCAGATCGCACGTCTTTCTCTGTTGGTCGCACTCTTCCGTCTAGTCACGGTGACTTCTTCGTCCGCTAGCCGTGCTTGAGCTTCTCGTGCTTGCGCCTCTTGTGCTTGCGCTTTCCGTGCTTGCGCCTCGAAAGACTGGTGTTAAAATGTAAAAATCCTACTGGTCTCAAAATGTAAGAATCCTACATATATATATATATACACACACACGATTTTCTTGTGCCATTGTCCCTCGAGATCCATTAACTCATTTGGGTCCTGAGCCGTTCCGAACATAGCATTAATACTCTTTTTTTATTAAATGTTTGGCTAACAAAAATCAAATAAAAATAGCTACAGCTGTCCAAGATTGTCACATCATTAATATATCTCACCATATGATGCTATCGGAATAAACTAATTAACGTATAGAATTCAATTTGGATAGTTTTCTAGGGACTACTACTTTCTACCAAGAAGATTCGAATGCTTTTGAGATTACGTTCCCTCTTCCTGCTCCGCACGTGTGTTGTAGACTTTAGCTTTGCTTTTCGAGATGCTATCTTCAGTATCTGTGTGTGTATGTGTAAAATATCATCAAAAATAATAAATATAAGTTAACTGATCCCAGCGTTAAGACACCATTTTCCAAGAATACAGCAAAACCAAAAATGCAGCAGTTTCAATGAGTTGCATAGAAGAAAGAGGGCTAGGAGTGAGAGACTAGAGGTCATGGTCGTGGGCTCGTGGCCAAAGGTTTTCGTCGAGTCATGAGTTTGAGTTCTGATGCTACTAAATACCCTCCATGCAGTCCGGAGTTGATGTAAGTTAATTCTATCGTAACTCAAAGTCCTCCTATGTCGTGATATGGAAGTTTAAAAGGGGGTGCCAGCTCAGGTATTGTTCTCGTCACTTGAACGAGATTCAAAATTATGATGTCCATCTCCAATAGCCCTCGAGTTACTTCTTAGTGTGGCGTTAATGATACGTATTATATATATGGTGAGTTTGTGAAATCTTCTTTTATGTATCAAAAATTTAATGGTAGCATTTGAATATCATAATTTCATTATTCTGCGTGTGTTATAAATTAATAAATAAAAAAAGCAAGGACGTAGTATCAACATGGATGAATCCAATGGCAGCATTTCTTTCTTTTTAAAAAACGATTAGAATGAAAAATTACTGGGTATCAAGTCCTGAATCTGTTACTTTGTCAACAAACAGAAATATTTTCTAACAAATTATCCTAACACAACGATAAACGTCATCAATCATCAAATATCCTTACATTCTAATCTATCCCTGTCTTTTTAAGCCTAGCTATACTAACCCAATCTTTTATATCGGAAGGGAAATGTTCTCTTCATTTACAGCACAGCGAAATGGGAAAATCGTTTATCGCCTTTACCATTCCGCGCCAACTATTCGTTAAGATACGAGACCAGTTATTTTACGCACAGGCAGTCCTTTCCTTTTGGTCCTTAACGATTCGGAGGACAGCGGCAATCGTTTCCACCACTGCATTAGAAGAAATGGGTGCGCGTACGAAAGTATGGCATTGATGATTAGTAGTTCTGTGTCTATTCACTCAACTTTTATTTCTTGGCGACCATTTGGCACGAAATATCCATTAAGAAAGTTAGGAACGGAGACTCCTGTCGACGCTTGGCCAAGTGAGGTCTGAGAATAAATATTGGTCTTTCAGGAACTTAATAATAATTGGATGTGGTAGTTCTTAAAAGAATTTGTATCATTTCGAGATGTGGGGATTATAGTTAGTGTTGTGTTTAATGCAATCGGTTTCCTAGCAATGGCGCGTTATGGATATATTTTTGTGTATGGGAATATAAAAATTCACGATTTGAAATTGCGAATGAAAGCGTTATTTTCCTAACCCTTAATTTTATGCAGAATTAAAGTAAAATTCACTTAAGTTCAAGTGTTCGTGGCTCTGAACATTTGCAAACTTATCTGTGATTGTGATTATTTATTAATGTCGCTCTGTTTTTCAACACGAGAGTTATTGGCTGCGGACCTCGTAATTTTTAATTTTGGTCAAGTGACAAGGCGAAACCTTAACTAAAACACTTCCCTTTCAGACTTCCTCAAAACTCCAATAATCAGACTTAAGACTTGGTGCATTACCTCTGCTACACGGCAGGTCTTTCGTTGCTTCGGGAATCGAACCCGAACCTAGACGAAAACAACGCCGGCCACGGGTCCGTGACCTTGACCACTAGCACGGCCACTGAGTCTTTATCCCAGCCTAGCACTCCAAGTTAATCTTGTGATTTTATTTGAAAGAATAGAGGGAAATAAGGAAATTCACTCAAAATCGTAGTGTACGGACTGAAAATTCTTAATGCATTCTTTTGACTTGCTTCTTACTGTTGATGAACAGGACCATTCTCTTTGTTGTGACATTAATGTTTTCAAAATTGCTTTTTGTCCTTCGCATTTTGAACTGGTTACAACGTAATATTCGGTGTCTTCGATAATTTCCGAATCGTACAAAGTATAAAATTTATTACTTTAAAGCTAAAATATAAATCATTTAACTGTAACTTCACAGATAGAATCTTATTCGTTAAAATATATTGTTTCCCACATTGTTCCAATTGTCGAAATGTGATATATGAAGGAACGTACCCATGTTAGGGACGGGAATTGGGATAAGGTAACTCACACCGTGATATTGTTCTGTTATCGTTTTCCCTTTTACTCGGATGTCAATTACTAAGACGCTTTTCCCGTGCCATAAAATCATACTCGTAACTTTTCCAGCCAATGAGACCGTCTTTGCCTTCTTTGGAAGAGGTTCAATAGATGCAACCCATTGTTTTGATTGTGGCTTGATTTCCAGTATATAACGACGAATCCAGATAATGAATTCGACGCAAAAAGACAAGGTCAACTCGTCGCGGCACCAATAAAAACTAACATAAGGTTCAGTGTCAAGTTTGTTTTGGCACCATTTGACTAGCAGAAGCTAATATAATAACACCACCTGGTCATACCAATTCCACTCGTTTTTAAACACAAATATTTTTTGAACAATTCTACGTAACTAAAATTCTAATAATCACACACTTTTTGAACATCTTCACTTGCTTTTTTCACATATTATTCCATACGTACTTTAAATTTTTAAAACCAGAATTAAAATTACAGTTTCACAGGCAAAAGTTTCAGGCTTAATAAAACTTTTATGACGATTTGATAAATCTTCTAGCCATTTTGTATCGCTCGAATATTGCTCTCATAAAGAATGTAAGTTTCCGGGGTAAGCTTAAGAGCTTACCTTCTTTAAGTAGGTAAGGGAATTATGATCCTGAGGCACCCTTGTGGTCTTTTTCTTTCACATGGGGTTTACTGTTTGTGGTAAACACAGGTGAAGCATCCCCGGAATACCCTAGTGATCCTTATCTATTTTCAAACTTCCTTCTTGTCAACCAAATCTTTATCTTCCTTTCCAGTTTCTCAAACTTCTGGATCATATTTACACCTTGTTAGGCGCAGTATAGCCTTATCAGGCTCTTTCTCCATTAAACTAAACCACAATTCACAAACACTCATACATTTCGTGAATATTACTTATATAGCCTCAACAATATTTTAGAGCACAAAAAATTTGTAAAATTAAGAAATTGTGAAAATTTAAATGATGTAGGTATTTAAAAATATTTTAAAATGGGATGTGTGTGTGTGTGGAAAATGCTCAATCCCTGAAAAAATAACAATATTAATGAGTTTATACATTCCGTATAACACTCTTTTATTGTTTTCTTCTGCTTTTATAATTAAGATTACTTTTAAAATCACGAAATTACACAATCCTGGGAAAGAAAGTCATTCACTGAGTACAAACAAATTGCTTTTTACAGATCAACTAATTAATAATCCCAAGCTAATCTTTATCCTACTTTATCTGTGGTAATTACTTCTAAAACCACTTGATTTCACATTTAAATATTGTAAAGATAGTTTTTCTTACCAATCCTATCTAGTTCAAGGCTTTAGATGAATTAAATATGAGGGTTTGAGTCCCTGATCCCTAACAGAACCTTTCTGGATTCGTTCCAAAGAGCCCTGAATTTATTCGAGTCCGATATATACGCCTCGCTTAATAAATTCATTATCTTTATTAATCACTGAGCTACCAACCACAGTATTAAACACTTCACTGCTTCTATATGCATTTCCACAATTGATTACACTTCAATAAATCAAATCTAATCTACGTAAGTCACGTTTCATTTATTGGAAGAGATTTTCAATTCAAAATAAACTCATGAAAAGATACCCAAAATGTTAGTGGAAGGGAAAATAGCGATAAAATTCACGTCACAATGTTTAAAATTAAATATTTATATTATTTCTAAAAATTTAGGTATATGATTTTAAGATATTCCTTGGAATACTAATTCTTACTTTGAAGAATATCTTGAAGTAACTGGAAACTGGAATAGTTTTAAGTCCAAAATAATTAAGGCCAGATTTTTTTTCTAAAGTAATAATATCTTTTAATAGATGCGCACATACTTAGAGTTATGTCGCCATATTAAGAATATATCTTCGCATTAAAATTTGGATATCTGAAGAAATTCGAAACTTCCTACTTTAAGAAAAATGTTCAAGGTTCTAGTTTTATTAAAGTAAACATGCATTTTTGCTTTATTTTTCAACATAATCTTTTTTTCATTTACTGAATTTCGTAAAAGTGTGAAAAGAGCTTTGAAGAATATATCAAAAATTCATCGTTTTATGATAGATGAGGTATTATTTTCTTTTTGATAACAATACAAGCCAGAAGGGGAAAAAATGAGCTAGGATACAACAAAGTTCGTTTTTATAGAAGAATTCAATATTCCACCAAAATTTTTTTCCACTACTTCCTTAAACTTCGGAATTTTTAAAAATAATTTTTAAAGAACATACACAGAGTAAGATCTCGGGCTTAGATATCCATCACGCGAAATTGACAAGAATTGTGAATTTTTTAAAGCTTCTCAAACGTAATCTTTTTTTTTACTGATGAAGCAAAAATACATAGTAATAATTTTTTTTTCCAAAATATTTCGCATCGACTGGGACTTTAATTTTCAAAATAGAAGAATATTCCATCTATTTTAAGTTTACAATAAAATAAATTCCGTCTATTTTTACATTAATAGAGCACATATATGATAGCAGCAATATTTTTTCCCATTCGTATGAAAAGGATAACATAATTTGAAAGCTCTGCACTTTTGCTGAATTCTATTTCGTGAAAATTTATAACATGAAAAACAATTGTATTTCCGAGGTTAAATTCTAAACGAATAATAGAAAACTAATTTCTTAGAAAACTAAATTTTTAATTCAGTAAATGAAAAAAAGGGATTGAAATTTATTTTTGAAATTTATTTAAATTCTTTTGTGTATCTTTTTAGATAGTTATTTCAAAGTAGCTATTTTATAAGATACTAATCTAGCTACTTATTAAATTTCCCTTTATTAGTTCTTTATTCTTTTATCTTTCTTCATTTTCTATTCTTCAAATATGCAAGAAATGTTTCAAAATTTCAAGATGATGAAAAAGGAAATTATATATTTCATATACATACAACAAAATACACATTGAATATACATTTCGTGGATCTTTAAATGCGACTTTTTCACATTGATTCAACGTTAAATAAAATAACGGTAACAACTCTTCTTTTTGGAGAGAGTAATTAAAATAAAATTTGATCAAAAGCATCTCGAGAATACGATTCTTCTGAATAAATTATTAAAAACACAGTTGTTGAGATTAAAAGTATTCACTTGACTGAAAATCCTTCTTAAAATTTTTCAGTAATAAATATTTTAATT
Organism: Nephila pilipes; assembly: GCA_019974015.1. Classification (NCBI taxonomy): domain Eukaryota; kingdom Metazoa; phylum Arthropoda; class Arachnida; order Araneae; family Nephilidae; genus Nephila; species Nephila pilipes. The sequence goes on from BMAW01074330.1 coordinate 12,130, forward strand.
TCGCCATCTGCTTATGACATTTTAAATGTATCACTTCTAATGCTTTAAGTTTTTTTTTATATTTTTATTTTATTCATTAGTTGCTCTTACTCTCTGTTATCATTTATTTATTTTTATTCATTCATATTTTTCACTATTGTTTTCATTTTTGTTGTAATATTATTTTCTGAAAGTATCTTCCTCTTATCCTCGTTCACTTTCCTTTCCCGCTAAGTTTGTAATATATTTATTTTCATAACTGTTCATAAAATACTGAAATTTGTTTTTTTATATTAAATTTGTAACTTTTGTTTTTAATTGCTTTATCTTAAGCTGTTATTAATGTTTTGATTAGGCTGTGTTTTGTTTGGTTAACATAAAAGTGCTGAAATCGACCTTTGGACTGACAAAAATGGTACAATTATAATGTGGCTACAGTTTTTTTTTTTTTTTTTTTTTTTTTGTCGTCTTTTGAATTGTTTGATCCATCTTCAAAACATATTTTATGATAAACATTCATTCACAGGCACAGCACACACTATTTCTTTTTTAAAAAAAGAATTCTATAAACGTTTACCATGTAAAGGTTTTTATTTTACGTTTCCATCGTAACGGTATAACCAGTGACGGGATTTTCTATAAAGTTTACATTTTTAAATCTACTACTACTAATAATAAAACACATTCTATTTTAGGAAATATCACGTAATAGCCATATTCTATGAGGTATTAGAAATGCATATTGAGGAGTATTATTTTATATATGAGCACTCATAATGAACCAAACGCACTCCCATTTCAATACATTTTGTAAATATTTTCGAATTCCAGATATTTTTCTGTTTTTGAACTCAAAAATACATCTGAGAAAATAATGAATGGATTGATAAATTAGAAACCCCTAAAAACACGAAGTTAAAATAATGTTTATAAACATAACAGTCTATACATGGATTATAAATATTTAAGCTTCTTTTTTAAAAAAATTAAATTAAAAATATAATTTAGAAATAGGAACAGAAAATCGTCAAATTTCATAATATTGAATTTTTTTTTTAGATTTCAAAAGATAATAGTCGATATACTGAATTAAGGTTACCGTCTATCGGCCATTTTAATTTCGTTAACTTAATGTTAATTCTATGGAATTTTTACTACCGTCCTTAAATCTTTACTATTGTATCTATTTGAATGTAATCAAGTGCATCTGAAAGAGTAAAAAATAACGATGGTTTCTGTGGAATTACTTTTTCCTCTGTTTTTAATAATAATTTTTCCCTATTTAAATTATTCGTTTGTGTGTTTTACGGTCTTTAAAAACACATTCTAAAACATTTTTAAAAATCAGGAACAAATTGCAATTCCGCCGAAATTTTCATCACTTTTAACTCTTTCGGGTGCACTTTTTCGTATTCGAATAGATAACACAGTAAAGATCTGAGGACGGTATAGAGTAGAAAGGACATAGGGTTAACATTATGCTCAAGAATTCAAAACGGATGGTATACTGGAACCTTAATAACTAATCACGTACAATCAGTTACAAAAATTGGTGGCTGCAACGTATCTTTAGATTTAATATCCGTCAAACCTGATTGATTCGTCTCGTCAAAGTAAGGTTGACATATCATAAAATTGATCCATTTACTTAAATCTTTCGAACAGGTCTCTTGGTAACAATAAATCTACATTCCTTTACTCTATTACTGTGCTATTAATTTACCTTTTCGCTATGTTTCTATTCCGAACGAAATCGATGTTACATTACCGAAAGGGCTAGTGAAGGAAATTAACAATGCAAGTTTTTGAAATAATTTATTTTCCTCGATACTTTCAAGACAAATGAATAATTCTGGATTCCAAACATCAAAATTGAAGTTCGCGTTAAAGAAATTTGAAATTCAAATATATCGATGCGAAGAAATAATCAGTTTATTTATATATATCGGTATTTTATTATTGTGTTCAAAAATATGCGGATTAAGTGATGTATTCACTGTTGTGAACAAATGTGGTTCACAATGAGCATTAATAATAAATGTATTGCAATGATACGAGTATATCATTAAAAAAAACAGAGATTTTAAGAGAGACAAAGACATTAAACAGCTGAAAACCTATCGATTATCGATTCTCTTCTGGTTTAAATCAAACTTTAATATTTATAAGATTTTTTTTGTGAGATATTTTCTAATATTTCTCATCGCTCGAAAATTTCGACAAGAATTCTTCATTAAGTGTCCCGTCTACCAGTCATTTGAATTTGTCAACAAAATTTTAATTTTATGGAATTTGTATTCCCCCTCCCACTCAAATCTAAATTATTCTGTTTATCTGTATGCAATGAAACATATTCGAGAGAGAGAGAGAGGCAGAAATAACGAAGATTTTCGATGAATAACATGTTTTTTTTTCCCCTCGGAGTCTCGAAAATACTTAAAAATATCCATTAAAGTTTTGAAATCTCATAAGCGAATCATTAAAACATGCACAAAATTTATTTTTAGAAATTGGTGGAAAATTTTAATTCCACGAAAAATCTTCAAAGTTATTTTGACTCTATAGAAAGTATTTCATTGCATTCAAATAAATTTAACTACGAGAAAAAATAGATGTTTCATAGGATTAAAACTAAATCCGCGAATGCAAAATGATTGGTTGACAGAAACCTTGAGATGGAAGATATTCATAATACCTTCTAAATGCATCGCTATTGATATTTTTAGAGAATTAATTTTATTTCGAATTAGTTTGAATTCGAAAAAAGTTTTTCAATTAATTTTTCTCTAGGGGTATACGGGATCTAATGGCTACATACTTCATAATTTTGGACCATGTTCAAGTGATTAAGACGACGCCTAAGTTGGCACCTTACTCTTCATAACTACCAAACAACTCCATGGTTCTTATTGGTGTGTTGATGCACGTTAAATTTGTCATATTCAAAGTTCACACGTCAGTGTGGCGTGAAAGTTAAAAGAGTGGAAGTTCAGCTCGGGTCGTCATTTCGCCGTAGTTCAAAGTTTCGAGGCCAATTGCCAGCTCCATTAGTGATTCTATCAGGCAAAATTACTTCAAAGCAGCCAACTAGCCACTTGGATTTGTATAACTCAGAAGTTCTTCAAACAATCCTTCTTTCCAATGTTTCGAGCCAGGTTTCTTATTTAATGATAACGATTGTTAAAAAATATTTGCATAGATTTTTGATTTAAAGTTGTTTGATATAAAGATGTTGAATTCTATTAAAACATTGGGCCAAGTCTTACATCATAATATATTTTTAGTGAATGTTCCATCAAAGAAACTGATGTAAAGTTTTTTTTATTTTTAAGAAAAGTGTAAATTCACCTAGAAAATACACTGAGACATTATTAAATTAATATAATGGATGCCATGTACGAAGTTTATGCAATCGTTGTGTATGTATTTAGATAGTATTCTCTGCTGATTAATTGAATATCTAACAGCAGTTATCTGCATTGAAATGGATAATATATACCATATTATGTATATTGAATTAATATAAGCGACACATTCGTGCAATTTAAATTGCAGATTGGGTGCTCTCCCCATATGTTAGCTTTACTGAGCTGAAAGAAACGGATATTTATAGCCTTGTTTTCATGTTATATGAATGTTTCTAAAACTGTCATCAACATTCCTCAAATTCACTCATTTCGCATTAAATTATAAATATTTATTCAATTAATCAATATTATTATTAAAGTTTTAATCAAAACGTCTGGAGTAAACGTCTTTGTTCAATAAATTTCTCAAAGTTTTTTTTAAAGGAAGCTAACTGTTTTGGATATGGAATTTTGATGCGATTGATGCATGTCACAATTTTTATTGCATAAATGATTATATTGCTAACTTTCTTTAACTTTAAGAAATGTGAAAGAACTTGAAACTGATTTAAAAAAGTGATTTTAAACCTTTAATTTACAGATTTTTCTAAATTTTCCCATGCAAAGAATAGCCATTTTGGTTAAGTGAGATTTTGAATTCTCGAGAGAGAGAGAATATTTGAATATTTACTTAACCTAAAAATAGAACTAGAAAGTAAGAAAAAACCTGAGAAATACAATATCATGTCATAAATTCCAAATAAAAAGTAAATAAAGAAAGCAATAATAGTTAACAGCACTTAACGAGTATAAAAAACGCGTATAGGTTTTAAAATCAAGTAAAAGTGGATCTCATTTCATTTTATATAATACATAATATATAAAATAAAATGAAAGATTAAAACCAGAAATGAGTGAGAATAAAACTAAACGAAAAAAAAAGTTCTATGCAAAGTTTTGCAAATATTTAGCCAAACTATAATTAAAAATGAAGCAAACGATAAAGGATTGTAAAGTGATCTGGTAAGTCAAAATGCCCCACCTAAAATAATAGCCCCTTGGGTGACTAATTAGAAAATCAGATAAAATAAGCAATGCAATTAAGATGATAGGCAAAAAGGGATGATTGTTTTTAAGTTGTAGCAACTGTCATCTGCCTTTTTCCTACAAAATTATTTGGATAATATCTATGTCTAGAGTAACGATTTGGTTGTAGTCTGTTGTTTAAGAATGAAACTAAAATGAAACTGTAAATATACTGCTTCTTGAAATTTTTCTAATAAACACAAAATAATAAATGAATATTTTTTTCAGTGCATGAAAAGTGATAAGAGGGAGAAGAAAAAAAATTTTGATCAAAGTATTGGTATTCGAAAACAGTTCACCGCATTTATTCTTTAGTAAGAAATGAATTATAAAATGAATGTGATTCTGAAAAGAATATAATATTGAATTTTTTTTCTGTTCATAAAATGGGCTAATTTAATAATGACCACGTAAAAGATATAATCACGTGTTTCCCACTCAAGTCAAAACTGACATCAGTTTTGTACTATTTGCTGTAATTGTAAATTCTATTTACAATATCAGATTGAATAATTACGTAATGATATACCATTGAGCTGACTTTATTAATTTTAATAGTTAGCTGGAATTTTCATAATTATAATAGTTATAATTTATTTTGACAATCAATTATATATATATATATATATATATATATATATATATACACTCATGGACAAAGAAATTAGAGGAAAAAAAGGGGCATACAAGTTCTGTATGATGTCTTGAGACATTTCGTTCCATATTTGCTGTAACCTTGCCTCTAGTTCGTTCAAACTCGTGGGATGCCCAACTTTCCGTCCCAAATGATCCCAGATATCTCGATTGGAGACTAATATGGGGATCGGGCAGGCCAAGGAAGGCTAGTAACAGTGCTGAGACAGTCTTGTGACACCCTTGTCATGTGAGGCCGAGCATTGTCATGTTGATAAATGGCTCTTGGGAGCCGTTGCATGCGTGGCAACATATATGGTTGCAGGATATTATGGACATACCGCTGGGCTGTCATGGTATGGTTTTCGTTTGAATGACATCTCTCTCTCTCTCTCGGATCCACTGGTCCCAACACCTCCTCACAACACAATCAGAGCGACCTAATTGACGAGCTACTCGCTTAGCTGACCACCCAGCTTCCATCATGCCGATGATTCTCCCCCTCTCAAACTGAGACAGCTGCTCATATTGTCTTCGAAAACAGCGTAATGGCATGTCTACCTCAGTTCTTCCTTTATAAACGATTCAGCACACTCAAACAAGCTTTGGTTACCATTTTTATACTCCACGGAGAACGACGTTAAACGCCCTCTACCGGCTATACGTAATGCGCAATCACGCTACATTTCTAATCATTTACATATCTCCTCGATATGTACCTTCATGCCAAGTTTCGTTACGATCCCGCAATTATTTCTTGGTGCGCTAATTATTTTTTTTTGTCCACGAGTGTATATATATATAAACAGTATAATCAAGTTTTTTTAAAATAACCTACGTATAGATGGCTTTATTACTAACAGTAATTTGTAATATTCTAATATATTATAAATGAAACAGTAAAAATATAAATAAATTTTTATTTAAAATTGTCGCATGATTCTTGAACATTAAACCGACCTATATAATGATAGAACACGTCTGAATGTTCGGAACATCACCATTCAATAATGAATGGTTACATGTTTGGGAGAAACTTCTTGACATTCACCAACATCAAAAGAGTCGATGTAAAGCATTTATTTTCCTTTTACTCTTGAGCTCCAACAGTGCATCTAAGTACTTTTAATGTCCAAATCCTGTAAACTCGCTTCATAAATTTCAAAAACTTATGCTTTGCGCCCCAAAAGATAAATAAATATCAATACCTGCTTTGGAAAAATCTGCAAAAAGCACCGAATTTGTGCCATCAAGAGCAACAATTTCCCTTTTATTCCCTGCTTGCCCTTCCGAAAGGGAAAAAAAAAAAAAAAAAAAAAAAAAACCACAGAGCCCCGTTTTTCACAGTTTCTTTTGTGAATGTCTTTATGGTTCGCTTCTTTATTTATTCTTTTTATATCTGTTCAACTTGAAAAGAGATTTACCTCTAAAGGAGAAAAGATTGAAGACCTGTTTTAAGCGTTATTTCAAATTTTATAACCGGTATCGAGTCTTTGAAAAGGTTTTAAAATATAAACAGTTTTTGTTTCTCTCATTTCATTGTTTATCGGAGTTATGTTTCTAAAGTTGTCTTTATGGATAAGCGTATTAAATCTGAGATTTATTTTTCTAATAAATGAAAGGTTTCTTCGTATCATCTTTTTTTCAATTGGGATAAAAATAATCATCAGTTGCTAGCACTTGGAATTTGCAGTACTCTAACGCATAATATTTATTATAACATATGATAATATTTAGGAAGTGCGTATTTAAAATTGTGAAATTTTTACAATTAAATTACGTTTTAATTAAACTTTAATTGAAACCCATTATGTAAAAGTATTTATTTTGTATTAGATGTATTTAAATTTAGATTATTTGCATTTACAATTATACAAAAATAGATTAAGCGCTTTTCTTAACAAACTTCTTAAGTCAAGGTAATTTTTGTAAGAAAAACACTAATAGGCATAAACATAAAATTTTTAATAACATCACTTTTACAAGATAATTAAAAACACTCTATACCGGAATTTTATTTTCAATTAAAAGAAATAATTTTGCTGTGTAATGTACACAAATGTTTAAAAGAAAAATAAATCGATATTGATAACATTTCAATATTTAATCGATAATATTTTTGATATTTAAAGCAAAACATGTAGAAATTATTCTTAAGGAGCCAGATACATGTACTATTTTTACACCTTTCCATCTTTAAAAAAATTCTCAGTAAAATATAATTTATTTAATCAAATAATTTGTACAACTATTTCATCACAAGAAACCGTTGTATGTGAAGAATTTCATACGCATTAGGCATCGCTTGCATCTATTTCGCAGCCAATTTTGAAATAACAAACACTTTAGTTTCCCTGAATAAATTTAGAACTACAAAATTAGTAGGTCTTTTTAAAAGCTGTCTTTTCTAAACCTTTGAACACTTTTGAAAATATAGAAGTGCGCAAATATTAATATAATTTTGTTTGAAGGAACTCTTTTCAAATATATATCGATACTCGTTTATTACATCGAACATTTATGAATTATCAACAGCTACGCAATTTTTTTCATCTTAATATACGGAATTAAAAGCCTGTTTAGGATTACACGATAGGAGACAAAATATGTAGAACATATCGTATACAAAGTAAGAACGACTAATCAAATAGAAATACCCAGTAAAAATATAATTTTTAGTATTAAAATTGGAATATTTATACATTTTCTGCAAAAGTGTTCTAAGTTGGGTCATATTCTCTTTCATTAGGTGAATATGACATTAATGTGTAGTCAAGGAATTAGAGTAAAGCTACTTTTGTTCCTATTTTACCTTTTAATTCACCTATAAAATTCACTTCACATAGAAAATTTTTAAAAAAAAAAAAAGAAAAAAGAAACATCAAACTCTGAAATCAAAGAAATGTCATTTTATTTCACACATAAAATTATTCCAAAATTTATCTTTATTTAGTTATTTCAAGCCCAATAATAATAGCAAAAAAATATACTTCAGCTGCATAACACTAAAAAAGTCAATACAAAACTGTATTATATACGGTTTTAAAAAACTTCAAATGTTTTACCCTTAAATATTTCTTATAATACCCAGCTGAATTGTAGAAGTATTTTTACTAAATACATTATAATTTGAAGATTCATAAATTTTAAACAGCAAAAGACATTCGTAATATTTGTCAAGCGAAATAGTTTATCTGCATTTCGATCGAAGTAGAGAGATACCATGAACAAATTAAAGGTCATCAATAAAGTTTTAAAAAGGAATATCTTAACATATAGCTAATAGATACTTAAATACATAAAATTCTGCGTTTTACAATCTAGTACCCTTTTTCTGCTAAAGAATCAAAACGAAGTAAAATACATAAAGGGGAACCTAAGAATTTTATTCCAATTTAGAAGGTTGTATGTTGCTTACGCGTCTTGAGATAGGAAAAAAAAAAAAAAGAATGAATAAATAAATAAATTTTAAAAATAAGGAAAGAACACACCCTACTTTTCAATCGTATTAAGATATTTCATGAAATTGTTTCATGCTCTCTATTTCTAGTATATATCGATTTATAATATACTTTAAAGAATTTTACTTTTATCAAAAAGAAAATTTGAGTATTCTAAATTTAAACTACACCTTTGCTGCTAGCAGCAGAGAGAATTATCTCCCACAAAGTACTAAATTTTTATGAACATAAGTATTAAATATCTTAGTGTAGATAATTTATTCATTTCACGTGGATTAATAAAAATATCCATATTTTCATACAAAAGTATTCATATCCTCATATAAGCGATGGGGTTAATCGCAACACATTTGCAAGGTCTTAATTACATGCCCTTTATGCTCGTATTCCGAAGGCGACTTTAAATACTTTCCCTATTTTTTTTTTCTTTTTTTCACGAGTAATTTCAAAACTTTTAGTTAACGTTTTTATTTTGTATGACGTTTAGTTAATAATAAACTATTTACAATGATCCAATTGAGACTTCAAGAATGCTTAAAGTTAATAACATCCACATGTTTCACGCACAATTTTGAAAAGGGCACATTAAGTGTTATCTAATTTGCAGTTTTCTTTTTAGCTAAGAGAGTTTCGTCGCTTTTTTTATACGGAGAATAAATGTTGAATACGAGCTAAAAATAACTCTTTACACATTATTCTTTAAAATATATTTGGATATAGTGTCAAAGTTTACTATACAATGTGATTTATATATCTTAATTCGATTGAAACATTGTTTATGACATTAAAAAATGCCAACATTTAAATGCCTATCTTAGAAAAAGGGTAAGCAGAGATATTTATTTTTAAAAATTAAATATCAAAAAGCGGGACAAAAATATTTTAAAGAAAGGAAATATAGTCAAATTTTAAAATTGTTTCGAGAAATTTAAAATTTTGATTTAACTCATTTGGAACAAATTTAAGAATGGAAACATTTTCTAGGATTTATAGTTTATCTGTGAAAGAAAGATTTTCAAACCACGAGGGAAAAACTTCACATATTATAGTTTACCGTGAAGTTATGGAAAAGAAAGCATAGCTTTGGGAGAATTTTATAATAAATGATTAATATTTTAAAGAACGGAGAATAGAATTGTAAAGAAATTAACTAAAAATCTAAATCCATTTAAGGCTGTCTTCTGCCAGTATTATACAATATAATATAAATTAAGGTTGCTTTTTAGGTAGAAAAAATACTTCCGTTTATTAATATAATATTTTGATTTTAATCAATTATTAAAACCCTCCCCATGAAATTTTTAAAATAATTTCTCTTTATGTCATTTCTCTGCAAAATAGTTCATATATATTTCTCTGTAAAATGTGTTATCATTTGGAATTACACTACTACGCCAAATGAAATTTTAAATTTGAATGCTAAATTGAAAAACTGTATATTTAATGATGTATTTAAAATTTTACATAAGATTATGAGAGAGAGATTAATATAGAGCCATGGGTAAAAGTATTAGGCATACCTATATTTTTAAGATATATTTAAGAGTAACAATCAAATAGAAATTGATTTCGACAAACAATTATGAATTTTTATTTTAAAATCATTGTAGCTTGCAAAAAATAAAAGCAACGAACAAATAAGTTTTCAGTTAGTTTTATCGTTTGCTAATTAAACGAGTTTTGATAAAATATCAAGCTACTTTGTTTTATATTTATTGAATTAATATTTTTAATCGAGATTGCTAAGAAAATTAAATGTGAACGATGTTCTATACAATATATTTTGAGACGTTTAAAAGAAACGTATTGATATTTGAATAAAAACATTGGGCGAAAAAACGTAATACTGAATCGTGAAGTTAGAACTTTGATTCAAAGATCAATAAGAAATCGGAAAAAAACTATTTTTTGCCCACTTGCTTCAGAGTCATTACCTCAAATTGGGTACCCAATTCGTGTTAGAACTGTCAGAAGAAAAAAGACTGGTAGTTTCTGATTTGAAAGGTTGTTTGCCAGTCTAGAAAGACACCAAGGCTCTGGCAAAGAAACATGGAAGTAAAATTTAAACAGCCGCTTTCGCACTGAGCAACAATGGTCAAATATTCTATTTTACGATCAATCCATCTTTCAGGTATATGTGTAAGCTTTGTTTTATTTCTGTTTCCCGCATAAATTGTCTTTCAAACATGTGCCCAACATATTCTTTAACACTAATCTCTTAAAAAGTATCAATCTTCTTCTTAATTTTCAGGTGTTTGGTACACCTGTTGCAGTCTACATGAGACAACGAATAGGTGAAAAATACAACATCGAGAGCATAACTCTCATTTGAAAATATGGAGGAGGCAGTATAATGATCTGGGATGCATGGAAAATTTCAGGAAGGTTGTGCAACATGCCACAAATCAGTGGCATCATTACAATAGACTCTCTAATCTGATTGAACAAGTGTGAAGTCTTTTATGGAGTAAACTATGACAACAGTCAAAAACATAAAGAGTCACTTAAAACTGCTGTTGAACAAGATTCCTAGTACAATGTTTTCCTTAAATTATTTTGAGCATTATCGCTAGAATCTAAATTGGGATGTGCATTCCATTTCAACTCTACGTATTTGCTAAGCAATTTAAGGAAATAAAAGTGAAAAGAGGGCTAGTTGAAAAATGTAGACTATATAGAACCGAGAACTTAAATATTTACAAAGAATGAAACTAAAAATAAGAACGTTACTCACAAAGTTAGTTAATTGTTTTTGTTCAAGAATTTGACATATATTTATCCAGTCTCTTCGTAACACTTACAGAAAAATTTCCCTACAAAATGTTTTAGCTGTCACCCCCCTCATATATATATATATAAAGAAATTTTATGCAACTTTGTGGATAAACTAACATTGTTGAAAAGTTTGCAATGTCAGGAACAAATGGAGGAACATAATTATCTGTCAGTTTAAAAAATTAGTTATAAAAGAGTTGTCATGTTATTTTTTTATAATTCACTTTGAAAATTGAATTTATTCACGATCAAGGCTTTTTTTTTAAAAAAAAATAAATCCTTCATAAAAGATAAATATTTAACCGATAATTTGTTTCATTGTTGTGTCGTTTTGAATTTTAAAAAACCTTCTATAATGGAAATAAAGCATATTCTATGCATGCTGCGTTTTTCGAATAATTTATATGTTTTTTGTTCATATAGAAAGTCTTCATATGATACATCTTACAATTTCATTTATGGTTAGACCCTTAAATGGCACATAAACGTCAAATTACCGTATTTACCTATACTAGAAAAATCATCAATATCCGTTAAAAAATCATAACCACCCACCGTACCAAAACTTACTCAAAATTACCTCTCAAAACCAAAGGATCTCCGAAAAATCGGATGCCATTATCAAATCTCTCTAGATCTCCACCCTTGTAAATAGAAGGAGGGGAGGGGGAACGTTACACGCCTTCCAGCAGGAAAACTTCCCCAAGGCTACCAATTTTCTTACCACCTCCCTCTCCCATTCCGTGCTGTCCAGCAGTTACAGGAAAAGGAAGACTACACCCGGATAACAGGCCAAATGACATGCCTCCTCCATCAAAATGACGGTCGCTTAAGACCCGGACTCTATCTGGGCTTCTTGATCGATCACCTGAAAGAGGAGCTCTTAATTTTCCCTTGTTGTTTTCAGTCTGAGATTTCGGGAGCTGTCTCCCCGACAGAGAGCAGGTTTTGACGGGAGAAGGGTAGAGCGCTAACATTTTGTTTGCTTTGGGAAATGTCTCCCGCGGAAAGGTTGTCCGTGGGGGTGGTTTGAGCATGGAAATGCGATAGATGCTCTATTTGAGAATCGGCAAGGGGTAGGGTCCGATGAGAGATTGAGTACAGGGATGTGGTGTTACATCGATGGGTTGAAGTTGAGTCTGATGTGTGTTCTTTAAGTGTTGTGAGTGAAATGGCAAAGTTTTAGAAGAGGTATTTGATACCTCGCGCCTCTTAAAGATAACGAATTCCTTAAACTAGGCAGATTTTCGAGAGTTTTAAGGGATTTTGGCTGGTTTTAAATGCCTGATAATGATTTTGGGTTGTGATGCCCGATGAACAAAATTTAATGTTAAAAATTATACATTTAATTTGAGTAAGGTTCGGAAAGTAGAAATTCTAATTTGCTCATTCAACGCTGGCCTAAAGAAGGGGTAGACAGACTTATAAACACTAATTTCCACACAGATATTCTATGACCTATGTTAATGGCGGATGTATCTTATATGATAAAAAAAGGAAACATAGCAATGCTTCGCTAAAACTGAATTTGAGAATACTTATCTATTAAATGAATACAATTGAAGTTTGATGTCAATTCATGTCTTCAACTAAAATGACATGAATTGAATTGTGAGTGATAATTCTTTTCGTTCTTGTTTCATTAATTATTTTTCTTTTTCTTTAGATGGTTAAATTATTTTACTGCATATGGGAATCCAATTTGGAAGTATTTCATTCATTAATTTTTTGTATCCAGTGTCTTCGGGCAAAATGCTTTCTTAGAATTTTATTTTAAATAAATAAAATTAAATATTAATAAAATATCGAGACATAATGATAATGATGAGTCTGAAAATTATTATTTGCCTTCTCCCCCGTTATTTAAAACTTGTTATTCAATCTATGAATATTGTATGAACTGCATGAATATTTTATAATCAAAAGGAGCATTGTATGAGTCATATTTGATAAATGATGTATTATTTATGTTATAAATAATTTATAAAAAATTGTATTTATAAGCAATTTTAAAATAAAATCTTATTAATTTTATCAATTTTTAAAATCTTAAAATTCTTATTTAATAATACAAAATTTGTAAATTATCAATGTTACAATTTGGTTTCAATACTTTGTAGGTTTTTGACGTCATACGATACGTAATGATAATTTGGCGAATTTACCATCGTAATGAATTTGACGATTGGTACCTAATACTTCACTTTAACCACGCGTTGTTAGAAATAAATTACTCGGATCCCGCCAGGAGGCGCCTTGTCTCGTGTAAGTGAGAGCGCACGGGTTCATGGATAATATTTTCAGAGAATGCTCTTGGATCTTGACCGCGTAAGGCGGGTTATTTCTCCTGACCGCAAAAGCGGGTTAAATTGTAATATGGGCTCTTTGGAAGCCTTGAATTGTTTGTAAATAGTATAATTATTTGTTTATATGTGTGATTGGCACGTGGAGACCTTAAATAAATGTGTATTTAAATTAATTGCTCTCCCTATTTTGGCTTGGTGGATAACATCTTCAACACGTGTGTCATATTTCATTCTATATTCTTCTAAACACTCATAGTACTATTAAAATCAAACAGGGAAAATTTCAGCGAAATCGGGTCGACGGAATGAAATCATTACAGAATTTTAAAATCGCCAAATTTGACGTGGGCTGAATATTTCATTTTAATCGTAAAATCAATAGTTCTTTCTTAAGAATTTCAATCAAACCACTCTTTAAGCACTTCTGTACGGCACACAAAGACGAGCATTGCCTTTTATTTATATAGATAATAAACAATACACTGAGGCAATACATTCTGTTTCCCATGTTAAATTTATAAGCATTTCTAAACTATTAGGTTTGTACAGGGGTTTTCAAAATTGACTTTCTAATTTTGAGTCCTGAAAGAATATCAGATAGAAGGAAACAGAAGTTGTAACTAATTCAGTTAAAAACATTATTAATTTTATGGCCATCTTATTAAGCATACCACTTATTTTACACTTTTCTCTATCATTGTTTTGAAGTTTGGGAAAAAACCATTTTGAAACACTCTGCATTTACAATTTAAAATATTACATAGATAATGATTGTATATTATTACTAAAAAAGTGTATTAAATCACAGTCGATACTTGAGTTGGTAACTCACTCTCTTAATTTCCACATCACACCAAGTGAATATTTTGAGACTCAAGGAAAAACACAGATTTATTATTAAAATGTAGTTATTAATGTTTTTTCTGCTCATTTTGGGGAGTGTATTATTGTGTACCATTTAATTTCGTTTTCAACCCGCCGTTTAATTAATAAGCCAAATGTTCAATCCCGAAATGGCTGATTATGAAAAAAATACTGAATACAATAGAAATGTATAGAGAACGTAATGGATATTTATTAATTTGTATACATAAAATAAAAAAATGTAAATATTTCAATGATTTTAAGTATCATTTGTGTTAAATTTCTCTCTTTTATACACAGAAGCGCATGCAATTTACGAGAAGATTCCAGAAGATTGTAAAGCTTGCTAAGATTCGATAAAATTATTGTTTTCATTTCAAATATTTTAAGCTGAATTACTAATTTATTCCCTGTTCAATGTGTTTAAGAGATTTACCATAGTAACTGTTGGAAGAAAATGAAATTGTTGTCAATAGCTTTGTATATTATGGGAGTGTTTTAAGTTGCACAGGCCACGTTAACTCAAATTATTTAAGTCAATGTCAGTGAAGGAATAATACTTCTTACACAGTTACTATATATTGCTTTTTCATCCATTTTTTTTAAAAAAAAATGTCAGTTACAGTGAATTTTGCAACGAAAAACCATACAAATTAATCCAGAAAAAAAATTATCAAATCTTTAATAATACTCTCTTTAGTAAGAGTATATTCAATCTTTAATTTTTTAATATAAAAATAATAATTATAAAACTTAGTTTTTTTTAAAAAAAATTGCGATAAAGGAAGAGTAAAACTCTTATATTCGGGAGTTTCGTATCAATTCGTAAGTCTTACCAAAAAATGGCAACTTTGATAGAAAATATTATTTAAAAATAAATGAAGGAAAAGTTAACATATCCTTTTTTTTAAATTTAAGGAGTAAATATAGTTTTGTGAAGGAGATGAAAAAAAAATACTTTTCAATGCTTGAGGTTATCAATCATTTTAATTCATGCACACGATATCGATTCTATACAATTTGTAACTACGATTTCAATTCTAGACTATTTCATGTTTTGAAACACTGCGAAATCTCCCTCAAAAGAATAAAAGTGATGATTTTTTTTATCTGTTATATATATTTTGTTCCCTTCAATTTTAGAAGAATTTTACATGGATTTTCATATCTTTATAAAATACTTAAAAACATTAGCTGAAATCCTAAAAAAGAAAGGATAATCAAACAGAAACCTTCCTCATTTTTTTTTTAATTCTTAAACCGCATTACATTCCGTTCAACACAATAGTAAAGCTATAAAAAGATTATATTAGTGACTTTATACCATTGATTAACATTACGCTAAAGGATTCACAACAATTGGCTGAAAGGAACCTTAAGAAACAATTTTTTGTGAGTGAATTTTTTAAAAATTTCCCACCACAAGTATATTTTTTAAAATCAAGAGCCAAGTTTTCTCGATATTCTAATGTTCGAGATGCAATGGCAGCAGCGATGCATCAGAAAAATTCAATACAGTTGTATAGTACATAAGATTTTTAGCATCACCCTATAGGAGAATGTCTAGGATATTTGTAGAAAGAAGGAGGGAGCCAATCAATGACGTCATCTCGGTCAATTTTCCATACAATTGAAGAATGATTAGCAATCTATTCGCCAACTGTGTGCCATGTACAGACTACTGTTGTCAATGGTTAAAATGAATACAGACATCAAGATTTTAGAGACTGCGGTATCCTAGTATAGTTATACTCGCAGCCAGCGTTGTTTCTGTCGAGTCGTCGTCTCGAGTTTTGATGTCACTATAAGCCCGCTGTGTAGCTGGGCTGATGCATGTTAAATCTGATCTAGGTCCTCCAGTCCTGCCATTGGCGAGGAGTGGAGGTTCGAAGAGGGATGTTCAGCTTTTGTGTCATCCTCGTCACTTGATCGAGGCTCAAAATTATGAGATCCATTGGAAATAACCCTCGTGTTGCTTCTCAATGCGATGTTAATAAACAATAGCAATCACATCACAATCAAGATTTTTATTAACATAAAGAGCTGAAGTACCCTTTTATATCTTACAGTTTTCTGTTTCATGCCACTAAAATAAGTCCAAGCTTTGAGATACACCCTGTATTTTCTACAGTCGCAATAATAATCTTTCTTTCACACTTTTGTATACATTTAATTATACTTAAATATATACAATAGTATACTATACAATTTATATTTCCCATTGACATTCATTGTTCCTGTTAAAGCTCTAGATTGGTTTGGTTTTATTAACGTCACACTAGAAGCAACACGAGGGCTTTTGGTGACGGTTCTCGTAATTTTGAACCTCAATCAAGTGACCGGGACGGCACCTGAGCTGCACCCCCTCTCCTAACTTCATCACGACGCCAACGGGAGGACTTTGGGCCCCGACAGACTTAACGTATATCAGCTCCGGCTACAAGGCAGATCTTCAGCGACCAAGGATCAAACCCTCGACTCAGCGAAAACCGCCGGCCGCGAGTCCGGTTAAAAATCTAGAAGCTCCTGTTAAACATCCAAAATATGGTAGACATCTACTGCACTTGCAAAAAGTGTAGTGGATATAAATGGGAAATATATTATATTTGAAATATGTGAGTAAAATCCGTTTGATAAACAATACTTTCAAAAATTTTATATATATATAACTCTTAATATGTTAGACACTCGCATTTCATGTAAGAAGTATACACATAGTACAGTTATTATGCAAATTTAAAGCACTATTTACAATTTAAACTCATTTCTATAGTAACGATAACCGTTTATCAGGATCTGGATCTAACATAACAGCTAAATTACTACTGTAACAGCGGTTTTAACTGATATTGCCCGTGTGAATACATGGCCAAGGAAATAGACTTGTAATCTGAATACGGCGGACGCATCAGTTTGAGACTAATTATTCGGCTAATGAAGCGAAAAGTTTGAACACCATTAGTCTGGGTAGTTTTCCACGACACGTCTGGGAAGTTATAATTATATTTCTGGATTATAGGAATCAAGTCTTTAACCGAGAGGTGGAAATTAGACACCTGTTTAGCTTAGCAAAGTTACTTCTGGCGTTAAATGTTTGGCAGATCTTTTAACTAGGAAATATTTGGAACAATATTACGCAGCTAATTGTATTGGTTCAAATATTTTGGGTTATTTCATACATTTTTGTTGTTTTGTTTTATGTTTTTGGTGACGTGATTGAATGCCTTTCTCTCCTTGTCAGGTGAAATATCTTTTAACTTTCAACAGAGCCACGACAGCCAAATATTTTAGATAAGGAGCTACGAGATCGATATTTTTGAGTCATGGATTTGAGACCTGATTGGGTAGAGAGCCCATCGTGTTGAAAAACGGGGTTTGTTTCGCGTTAAATGGAATTAAGCCTTAAAGACAGTGCATGCCTCGGCTGTTAGTTGAGTGAGATATAGACCAACCGTAACGAGAAGAGCCCTGGATTCACTTCCTCGATAAAGGAGGTAATTTTACGAAGAGGAAAATGAAGAGCCTTCTTTTATTTTTGTCAACTGGAGAATGTGTATCTTGCTATTTGGTGTTTTCTTCTTGATAATTTGTTGAAAAGAATGACAGGCTGTATTCTAGAGTGAAGTGGGAAAGCTGAATGGTTCAGTGTGGAAACCTGCTATACCGATTAATCTATTACATATTTAGCGAAAATGAGACAGTAAAAAAGTCGGATGCCCCGTGACATTACTGGAACCAAAGCGCTTTTTGTGATAGGTCTACTTAATTATATAATTGACTTCTCGACCAATCAGAGAGTACTTCATACCACCTCTCTCTCTCTCTCTCTCTCTCCCCATCCTTCGTGAGTTCACGGGAAGGGAGGAAGATTATATCTTTCCTGTGCGTAAAGCTATGGTTTCCTAGAAAACTGGTGCTGTTATCTAGCGACCGTAATATTAAACTGGAAGAGTTTAACAAAACGTTGTGCAAACCAGCGAAGTGGTTTCTGCGCAATCAACGCTGTTCTGGAAACCATTATTACGTCTTATTTACGTAGAGAACGTTTCAGTGACGTCATCCATTGCAATATTTTGGCCGCCAGATAACAGCTCCTCTTTTCTAGGAAATTATAGTTTAACTGTGGTAAGCAATCTCCTTTCCAACTTCACCAAATGCGAACGGCCAACATTTCATTGAACACAGAGCACGCCAATGCTCTCAGATCACAGCTACGCACAAACTTTATTTTTTTAAACTTTTTTTTGAACTTAAATTTTTTTAATTATTAGGGGACTCTAAATTATTCTTAATTTTAAATCAATAGTTACGATCATTTTTGTTGGAAAAGGAACTCCATAATGTAAACTCCTTGGCCCTCTAAACCAGCTTAAACATCTCTGGCGTAAAAGATTGAAAATTGCGCGTACTTTTAGCACATTTGCAGTCAATTCGATATTTTCATTTAATGAAAGTTTTGTGTTTCCGAAAGTTTCCGAAAATGTTTTGTCTGACTAAAATGTATTAATTTCACTCGAGGAGGGGAGGGGGAAAAGATGCGATGTTCCATGTTTTGTGAAATGGGGATGACGAATGAAGAGAGAGAATACTATAGGTCATAATCAAATTTGCTTTCCAATGGTTCTCTGAAATGATTACACCCAACGCGTATAACTGTCAAGAAAGATTTTAAAAACAAAAATATATTTCACATAAATGTTCTTAAAAACTAATATGATTTTCATAAAAATCAGCTTTTAAAAATGCAATGATTCTATTATTACAGCGAAATATTTCCCCTCTTTGCTTAAAATAATGAATTATTAGAAATAATTTATTCATCTATATTTAATAATTAATAATAATAAATATTATTATATTGACGCTAGTTTTATTTTATTAAAAAAAGTGATGAAAAGGAAAGCTGCAAATAAAGAAAATATTATTGAATTCAAAAGAATTTTTTATATGACTAATATATATATATATATATATATATATATATATATATATCAATTAATCAAAAGTAAGAAATGCAGGTTATTTTATCATAAAAATTATAACTTACTTATTTCATTGTTTTGAAAATAAATATTCAACAATTTTTTTGCCAATGAATTCCGAGAATTATATTTCACAATTCAATAAAAGCTAATTAATGTTGTTTTGCTTATCCAAATAACTAAAAGGGCGGCATTTGAAGGAATGGCATCAGTAAGTTAACAAGATTTGCATAAAAAACAACAGAATAATTAGAATCAAGTGATTCAAATCTACCTAATTATACAAGCTTCTGTCGCAAATATGGTTTCCAGGGGTTAAATCAATGGAACGTTAACGAAAAAAATAGTATCTCCATTATTTGTCCGAAGAGTATCTTCATTAATTCAAACATAAAATTACCTCACTAATAACGATATTAAAGCGAGGTTGAAGATAAATCTTTGAATACGCAATGGAACTTTACTGAATAAAACTGAATGCTGTTCAGTAATCTCTTTCATTGCGAAATTAAAGTTAATTTATAATTTTTCAGGGATAAATAATTTTTGATTCATTTCCCGAAATCTAGAAGCAATTGGGAATGTTTATTTTTTTGTTCTAAGAGACTTTAATTTTACAGATAGTTGCATAATGATGTTTAGTTTAGCTATTCTTTTTTTTTTTTTTTTTTTTTTTTTTTTTGGAAAAAGTAATTGCGATGGGTTTGAATTGAAGGTTAAAAGGTTAAATAATTCGTAAAAATGCTAAGAAATATTCTATTCTTGATATGATTTGGAAGATTGTGTTGATCAATTGGCTCTAATTTTTTTTTCAGCATATCTTAAGTACACATGTAATATTCTACTTTACCCAAAGTTTTAATTTTTGTTTTATTTAAATATTTCTCTCTCTCTTTCATGAAAAATAATATATTAAAATAAAGATGCCTGACCTTTACTTGAATAAATATTTATCGGATTTTTCTAGTTTAATGTTTTTAAAAGTAATAATTACTCAAAAGTATTTTATGTAGGAAAACATGTTTGGTGGATGTGTTACAAATCCGATTAATTATAAAATGAATAGTAAACCATTGGGACCAAAAATAATTGTTTTATCATACTTGAATATAGATTCCACGATTAAATTCCTATAGATACACAATGTAATCAATACAGTAAAAAATCATTCCAGAAGTAAACAAGAGTATTTTTGAATCGAAAACTCTTGTGAAAAAAATTGATTTAAAAGATAGAGACAAATCTTCATTTTTCATTTTATTTGAAAAGCAAGACAACTGAATTGGACTTATGGAAGATTATGTTAGCCACTTGGTTAGGATTATTGCCTTTTGAAATTACTCAATTAATTGTCTGGGAATCAGAAGAAGAAAACAAATACGGATTTGTTAAAAACAATTATTAAAGGGATTTTTATACATTGTGCTGAAACGTTTAGGCAAAAATTCATTGATGGTGCTATGAGATTCTAAGGATACTTAAGGAGATTTCATTTTTAAAATCCGTAACTAATTTAAGAATGAATAGCAGGGTTAAAAATAAATCATTTCGGTTCTTTAAAGAAATTACTTGTCACAGACTAGTTGAAAAACCGAGTCCCAAATCTTATGCGGGAACATTTTCTTGATTCTTCGTCAAAGTTTATAAAAGTAAATTAATGGATTACTAACTATAAAAGTGAACTCTAATGGTCCGACTAACTAATAATTTAGTGGGACTACTAGATAAATTTGAAAAAGTTCGAACTGTCATCAAAATTGGTAACGAAAATAAAAACAAGTTTACACATTATTAAGATGATTCTAATAATTATTCAAGAACCAATTCAAAATCGTATAATCATTACTCAAATAGATTCAAGTCCAATAAATCGAAAAATAGAAAACCAATGAATTATACATTTAACGTAAGAGGAGTGTTATTAGTCAATTATGTTCTTAGAATGTATGCTATTTTTCATGGAATATTTAGAATAAGAATGATTTATTTATTTATTTTGATGATTAATTTCTGAGGAAGAATTTTTCATAAACATAACAACATGCTTTATTAAGATCCGAAGAACTGCTTTAATTAATGTGTGTTTAACTAAGGTTTTTCGAAACTCATCGGTAAGTATTTAAAGGAGATCGAAACAATCTAAACAAGCACTTTTCACCATACAATACATAGGAGGAGAACAAGCGGTGGACCGCTAGATGGCGCTGTAGAGGAAAGAATAAAGTAAAAATTTCTTTCTCATTGTCATTTCTACCACGGATTTCAGTAGTCATGGCCTTTTCCTGGTTATTGTACGTCGCCAAGCCTTCTGAAATCCACGATAGAAATGACGAATGCATTGTAAGATGAACATTGCTTGTATAGACGTTTTCTATCACCTCTTAAATTTCGGTCCACGAATTTCGAAACACCCTGTGTTTCATACGAGTAATGAAATCACATAATTGACTAATAACACATCTCGGACGGGGTTTTAAGATTTTTTTAGGCTAGGACTTTTTTAATGATTACTGTAATTCATCATGTTACTTGAAATCCTCGGTAGAATTCAAATTATTCTGTAGGAAACATAAAGAGGTCACACGACAGAATTGTGGAATTTTGAGTTGTTTTTATTAATTAGTTTCTTAAGAAAAACCAGTTTCACTTAAGTTTAGTTTTCTTATATTTAGTCAAATTCCTCATATATATATATATATATATATATATATATTTCTTAGTTGTGAGAAAAATGCTATTGTTTAATCAAGTTCGTTTACTCATTTTTGTTGAGAGAGAGAGAGAGGCAATAAGTATCCATAAGGCAAGGGACGCAGATCTACCTTCTCAGTTACTTCAGAAGTGCGCTAATTTTTACAGGGCATGGAAATTTATTTTTGGGATTTCTAAGGATATTTCCAAATCACGTGGTATAAAATGAGGAAATAAAGACGGATTTTCATGACGTCTATCAGTCTAGTAGGGATTATTTCCGACAGCTTTATGATTGAGCGAAAGTTCATTCAACAGATTTTATTGACGCGTGATCGCATAAATTAAAAGATAATTTTGAATTTGATCAGAAATTGGAAAGGAACTCTTTACTTTTGAGATAAAGAATTGAAAAACTTAGGAAATAAAAATTATTTTTTATGTGAAATCATTATATATATATATATATATATATATATAAAGAGTTATTAAGATTTTGGTCATTGTATGTTATTTTATTTATTTTTTTTTTCTTATAGCCAAGTATTTGAATTTTATTTAACTCGATTTGTATCTTAGATCTGTGAACACTTTACTTAATAGTTTTTTTCTAATAGTATATTTTCCTCTTTAATCAAAAATTCACCCCCCCGGGGGGCGGCCACATATATATATATATACATACATACATACATACACACACATATATATATATATATATATAACAGCTGAAATCTACCTTTAAGTCACAGAGGTGTCACAGAAATGGACAGTTGAATAAAAAATACTTTTTTTTTTTTATAAAAGTGTATGATCCAATAGCTTTCTATAATTTTTGAATATGAATTAAAAGTTAAAATATTTTTAATAAATTGATATTAAGAAAGAAATTCAAGCAATTTTTTTACCGAGTGGAATAAATAAATTGCATATTCTCATTAGATTAGAACTATTGAAGTCATTAACATTGCCGAATATTTTATGATAATTGATTTCTAATATAACTTGAAATAACATTGTTAATGCAAAAGTAATTTTTCACCACCGAATAATATTCCTCAGGTATTTGATGTGATTTCTTTCTGATCATCATTATTCTCTCAGCTCTACTATAAGACTAAAAATAAAGTCCCGGAAAACCTTATTTTTATTTCTATTCATTTCAGTTCTTACAAAAGAAAGGATGAATTATGTGTATTCTTTCAATATCCAAGGCCATATAGTAACATTTCATGAAACACTTCATTTAGAGGACGAACCCTGACACTCTTGCAAAATCAATGTAAAGGAAAGGATTTAAAATTATAATAAAGAGGAAAGAAGCAAGAGGAAGCTGACAATGGAATTTCTATGCGTTAAAAATATCATATTCTTAAAGTTAAAAAAATAGGATGGTTGTTGTATTTGAATTTAGTTTAACATGTAGACGCGTGTTTGTAAAAGTTATTGGAAAAACCCCATATGGTATTTGCGAGTTGAATGATTATAGATTAAATAAATAAATAAAATTATTTACAACATATGGGTTGCATATCTGAATTATAAATTAAAGAAATTATATCTCTAAGAAAAATAGAGCTTCACGAAAACTGGCCGAGATGCAGTAAACGCAAGCATATCAAGTTCGATTTTTTCCCACCAATTTAATATGGGGGGCAATATGGCAAATGGCATATATGGAATGTGTCAAAATAAGGCATCAATACTTTACTGCATTTGGTTTCGAAAACATCGGTTAATACAATTACAGAATACAATTATATTTTAATTGTCTTAATATACTGAGCCAAACAATAATTGATATTGATTTTCAATCCATTTAAGTAAATATAAAGGATAATATGAAACAATTGTAATCTATTTTACACAAAAAACAAAAAGAAATTAAAAGTATAAAAACAAAAACTCTTAATACAAAAACATTTAATCAACATTATTTGCGTCGTATTGGCTGCATTTTCTTACACGATTATAAATTTCTGAAAATATGTCTCTAGTATAAATGCTAGAATTTCATGAAGACGTAGTCTAATGTACATAAATTAGAATATTATTACATTTTAATTGCTTCAAAAATACTAATAACAAAGAGATGAAACAATTGGAATAGAGTTTCAATCCTACTAATACGAAAAGATAATAATTTGTTTTATACAGAATATAACAGAAAGGTATTAAAAAGTAAGTCTATAACTCTTAAAATAAGGTGACCAGACATCCCGATTTTTAACAATTTATCCTGCGTCCCGCGAGGTTTTAAGAAAGTCCCGATTTTTAGAAAGAATGCACGACAAGCTAGGGAACTGGAAGAGAATATTCGATTTTAGGCTTCCATGTAGCTATTTCACCAGGATATGAGCTTTATATTATTTTTGTAAATCTTACAATGTTAAACTTTAATAATGAAAATGATTGTTTAGAACTGCTTATCAAATTTCGCCTTGATCAGCTGCTAGAATACGACCACCATTGTTTGAACTTAATGAACAGTGGTATTTTTTGGCATTGGCAGCGACGAAAACATTTTGTAGCTTTAAAATGAAGAGAGAACACCTTGTACACTTCCACAGATTTTATTCTTATGGCGACATGTTCCGCTAGCGATCTAGCATCATTTGAAACATTGTTGCAAAGGAATTACATCTTATACAAAAATTGGAAACAGAGGGGAATTTTAGGGAGGAGAAGGGTCAGGTTGTGAAGAGTTTGTTGGTCGTCCACGAAGTAGCACCTTCGCGTATTGAGTTTTGTAACTGTCTCTCATACAATACACATCATACTGCGTGCTAGTACTAGTTAAACAAGTGATGTCAACAAATACGCTATTCAGATGATTTAAGTAAGTAATTTATTTGGGTACCAAAGGTAGGTAATTTTAGGTACCAAATTTTTAATCACCCCCCCCCCCCCCGTCAATGGTGTTCCGCTTTTCGAATGTTAAAATCTGGTCACCTTATCTTAAAAGCTTGATTAAACTATTTTAAAATAATGGAGTATATTTGTTACTTAGACAAAATATAATTACTGATAGTAAAAATAAAAATATATATAATGAATTTCTAGCATTGTATTTCATTATGATATTTTTCATTAAGGCTATAACGAGGCTTTCTGTAAGAATTTATTTCTATGTATTACCTTGTTGTCAAATAAATGAGTCGCACTTTAAACTATTCAAATTATTTGTGATAGAAAATAAAAACACCTTTTTCACAATATATGTGAAAAAAATCTACATATTAATCCCGGTTACTTAAATTTGATCTATATTAATACTATCTAATCGAGAAAAATGTTCAGAACAAAATTCGAATCTATAAATCTTCCAGGTAACTTCGCAACTTCTATAATGTAATTTAGCAACAACAAATATGAAACATACAATAATAAATTAGAAAAGAAGGAAAATATTCCGATTAATAATAAGTCCCTCTTGCTTAACTCCAACATAGTTTGTATGCTCCCCCAAAAAAGAAAAAAAAATAATAATAAAAAAAAGCCGCAACCAAAAGTAGAAATTCGAAGCGGACAAAGCCGTAATTGCGAACCTTAATTTGTTCCCTTTTTTTTTATCCCTCCAGGAATACTATCGATTATTTCCCTTTCCTTATGATTTCATGTGATCTTTTTCTCAAACACTGAAGAAAGAGAGGGATATAAAAGAAAAATAATCGCAGAAGAGAGTGTGATGGGAAGAAACGGAGGGAAAATTGTAGGTGACAAAGGTTCGCGTAAGTTCCCTAGACATAAAAATAAAAAAAAATAGACAGGCAACCGGAAACAGTTATTGCTCTGAAAAGAACATGGAATTGTAAGCCCCTTTGGAGTATTTTAGTTGAAAGTGGAGTGCGGATTGGGAATTTTTGTTTTCTTTGCGACATGTTTTTGGGGATTTAACAGCGAAATATTAGAGATAAAATAACTATTCTTCAAGTTTTCGGAAAAGTTTAGATTTTTGTTTTGGAGCTTTCGAAGAAATTATGACGGGAAAAAAATGATGTCGAAAGTGATTTGACATTGTTTATTTAATATATTTATGAAATCTATTTTGCTTTTAGTTTTCGTAAGTTTTTAAAATTAGAAAGATCTTTATATCGTGGATGTATATATTGCAATCATTTCTTATCATTAGTTCTGGAATCTAGAAATGTTTATAAAGATCCTAAATTTTTTATATTTCTAATACTTTCAAAATTATTAAATGACATTACGGTACAATATTTCTGAAATATTTGTTAATTTTTCTAGAAGAGATTTTGGAAAGAGAAATTAGAATTTTTTTCAAAAACTGTTGTATGAAGGCTATTTAGATTAGATATTGAATAACAGTCTTAAAGATAACAAATACAAGATTCGATTTCTCTTAGGAACTAGTGCATGTTAAATAAAACTTGGGTTTAAATTCTAAATGACACATGGATTGGGAATATGAATAATGATTTCGTTATCTGACCACGGTACAAAATTAAAATGCGCTATTCCGAAAACCAAACTTAATAACTAAACTTTTACTTATGTTTCAAGCAATGGTATTTTACCATAGCATTATGACCTTTTTCATTGCACCAATACTCTGCCACACCATATGTCTCAATACACTAATTTGTTTCAATTAATGCCATATTAGAGCAACATACGAGGTTTTAGAGATGGACCAAAAATGCCAGACAATAGGGTCATACTGGAGCTTTTACCTTACTCACAAAATATTTGTACCTCACCACGTAGGAGCCTTGAATTCTAGTTCAATTTAATATGCAATGACCCCCAATGTTCCTCACATGTCAGTGATTGGTAAACTTATGGGGGAGAGAGCCAAAAACAAAAGAAAGAAACTAGCAGACCTGCATAATTTGTCCCAAGACTTTAAAAAGAGTATCCAAATATTATAATTCAAATATTAATGGGATGAATGAAACAGCATTTTAAAAAGTTTCTTAAATTCAGACTCGAACTGCGATGTTCTAATTCTGAGAAGTGATATTAAATGATCATATGTCAGTCTATTTTTAATAGAATTTAAGGTGGGAGTGACTTTTTTCTACCCCGTGGCGGGGAGGACTGTTGACTTTGAGTTCCAGCGACGTTTCGAACCCTCGATCATTGGGATCGAAGAAAAGTTGTTCTGGTGCTTTTTCCAGCGCTCTTATCAACTGGAACAAAATGGATCACTCTCCGAACCAGTTGTCAAGGTCTTTTAACCGCCAGGGTTGTTATTGAAGAGAGTCACCGCATACTCCCCTTCCTGTGACATCATACTGATACGAAGAGGAACATTTTGAACTCTCCATAAACAGAATGTCCTTTATCCAGCCATTATTGTCATTGATATATATTCTTCTTTGTAGTACTGAGCTTCGTTTTTGACAGTTTCCATTTGACGTCTCTTTGATATGTGCGTCGTCTAGTTATAATCTGCATGCAGTTGTCTTAGTTAGACACGCAGAGGCTAGTTTTTACGTCGGGGACACATGCAACCAGTAGTTCTAGGCTGTGCTGTCATCCAGTATTCAATTCACTACTTTGGGGGATGATTTTTCCCCGCCACATCGAAAGCGGGAGGTCTACCCCGTGGCGGAGAGGACAGTTGACCTTGTACATCGACGGCGTTTTGAGTTCTCCACCTTTGGGACCAAAGAAAAGTTATTTAGTTGCTTTTTGAAACCCTTTTATCAGCTGGACTTTTCATTCGGGCTAGATATTAAGGCACTTTAACGTCTGGAGTTGCTGTTGGGGAAAGCCGCCGCAAAATTCTCCCTAAGATTAATGGTAGAAAACAATCTTGTTCACTTATATAAGTGGAAACAAACATAGCATTAAGTTTCTAGACAAGAGATATTAAATTCAGAAAACTTGCTTTCGATAATGATTCATAAAATTCTAATTTTAAACATTGAGTAACAATCGTTTTCGATGATTGTTAGATTGTAACTCAAGCTGCACACCCGGCCTAACTGCTTCACCATTTAGTTATGTTACGTTGAAAGGCAAGGGGAAAATATCCGAATGGTATTGAAATCTTAAAATCTGCGTTCAAATTCAAAATGTAGTTTTATCAGGCCATCTTCATAACTCTTAGGTTTGTCTTGATTTACTGAGGGTAACGAATTCAACCTCGGGAAATGAGACATCGTTCTTAGCCCAGCAAACAGATCAAATTTTAGTTCAGATCATTTGTGTTTTCACGAGACAAAGGAGATATTTTTTAAAATTTTTGTGGACATGATAGAATTTTCAGGTGGTTCATAGTTTATCCATTTCATCCATAACATCTTTGATGGAGAAAACTAGAACTTACGATGCGATTCGAATATCACCTATAAAGTTCGTCAACTTAGCCCCTAGGAAACCTTTTCCAAATGTAGATTGCAGATAGACAGATGAAATACAAATAGAGAATTCCCAACTGTCTGTTCAATAGTTAGTTTCATATATAAGTCCCTTATTTCAACTAAAAAGTATTTATTTCTAAAATTGATAAAATGCTTAAGATTATTTTCACATAATGTTAAAGAATAGGACCCAAGTTCTCAGAACACATTTCTAAATAGAAAATCGTTCCATATCAGTATTATATTCTGGGTTCACTGTCCCATACAGAGCAACATTTTTATACAACTGTTTATTCCTGTCTGAGTCAATCCCTTTTTCTGGCATTAAATGCGTTTAGATTTCATATCCTATATAGTAACGCTAAATAAATTTTAAAACTTATGTATTAAAGGGAAATATAATGTATTGATAGAATTTTTCTAAAAACGTTGCATAATGAAAGAGTATATATGTTACAACATCGTGAATTTGTATAAAAAATATTTTACTATTTAAAAATGTAATTTAAGACTGTTTCGACCTTAATACCGGTAAAAAAAAAGATCTGGAAACAGAATGAGAAAGGCTAGAGTTCTTACAATATAACCTTTTCGCATCTTGATTATTCTATTTCAAATAGCCAAGTTTCATATTTGTTACTTACACAGAATATAAATACCGATAGTCAACACACATAAAATATTGTAAAGAAATAAATTATTCCATGTAAAGTTTTGTAAAGAATGTATTTAACCACTAAAGGGGCAAAAAAATACGTTACTGCATTATTTATTTTATCACCATCTTCTTGTCACATTCCAAACATAAAAACTTCTACCGAACAAAAACATTGCCAATTTTTAATATAACAAACAGAAGTAAACAAACAATTATGTTACAAAAATCAAATTATTTAACTAAATATTGGAATTAAAGCAAACCACAAATTATTAAATTGAACAATTTTAAACTAAATGTAATTATTACTGACGCAAAATAAAAATGATATAAATCTTTAAGTAATAATTTGTTCTTAACCCGAATGTTTCAGTGGAGGAATCTACAATTCAAACTATGTGTGAATCGGTTGGAAGAAATCAAGTTAGATTAAACAAGTCACGTGTATTTTGCACTTAATTTTGAAAAGTGGTCAGGGACGATAGTTTATGGTTATGCGAAACCAAAAGCCCCTTTGTGTGTGTGGCTAATAAAAGTATATACATAATTACATTCCTAACACTGTATTTGATTGCTATATTTTTGAAAGCAATAACAAGGCTTTTCGTAAGTTTTTATTTCAAGGCATTACCTTATCACCGAATTGTATGAACTCATTTTAAGACGCCCATAATTTGAAGAATATTAACATAAATCATTGAAAACCAAACATTGATATTGAATTGAAGTAATAAATTAGTCAGAATAAAGAACGTCATCAAAAGAACTAATATCTTCTTAATTTTTTCCCAATTGTGTGACTAATTAAGTTCTTGAGTTCCGTTTAATCTCTTTTATGTGACTGTTAACGATTGATAATGTATTGTGAATAAAAGTTGTAAAATAGTCATTATATACTCAGCATTTCTGAATAAATAGGTTTCAGGACAAAGAAAAATTGATTCAAAGTTTCACTCACTAGCTTATGTGATTGCGAAGCTCACATTCATTTTATAATTAAGAAACTTTAAGAGAAATATTCTTTGTAGTCATTAGCCAAATTCATAGAACTTGTATACTTCTCTTAATTATCATATTTGCTTTTAAAAATAAACATCATTGTTAGAAGATTGAGAGATAAATTGAATATATATTTCTAAAAATATTAGAATATCAGATTTCTGTGATGAGAGCGAACAAATAGGAAATATTCAGTAATTGCTGTACTTACAGGTAATTAGTGCAACATAAAAATAATTTGTACTGGGTCTTATATTAAAATTAGTTGTATATAAATAAATAGAATATGACGTAATATGCAAGATAGTTTTCATTCACATAATATAAGTATTTTATTATATTTTAAGAACTTTAGTTATAAACATAACTAGCACTCTAGGCAATTAATATGTAGTCAGTTAATTTTAATTGTTATTTACAATTTTTAAATGTAAATATCTTAACGTGCAATTAAGACTTCAGATGGCATTTTTGGAGAGAAATTTGCTTATTTAATAAAGTTTGCTACAAGCACTAAAGTTTATATATATATATATATATATATATATATATATATATATATATATACGACAATAAATAACAAGAGGTATTTTCGCATTTTTGGAACAGATACTGCAAAAGGCGTAGCTTCGCCTCCTCATCTATAGTAGCAGGTGAGAAGAATTTTACCTTGCCTTCGAATTTATATGGAGGGATTTCTTTAGATCACGGGGTGATCACATGGTAAAGGATGAAGGGCTCGTTCAGGGGCTTTGGCTGGAACCGAACCGTCTTGTTAGGATTATCAATTGGGAACGTTGCTTCAGCAGATCTTATGAGTGCGTGATCGCGAGAATTAAAAGAATATTTGTTATCATATTAGAAAATAAGAAAGAATTCTTTACTTTAAAGTTTTGAATGCAAAAAATTACGAAGTTAAATTATTTTT
>BMAW01074330.1:43270-76781 GCA_019974015.1 Nephila pilipes
AAAAATGAAAAATGGGAACGAGGAGGTTACTCAATGCCGTACAATGCTAGTTTTTTTTCTTTTGTCTGCGAAGTCTATGACTATGACGTCACTCGCTTCCAAATATATTGTCGCCATAACTTTTCCGGCAAGTGAGACCACCTTGTCTTTTTTGTGGTAGATTCACAGAAAGCAATCATTGTTTTGATTGTTTTTTCTTAGTTTTTGGCGGTTAATGATGAATACAGATCGATCCATGGTGGCAACTCGACGCAGCAGCTATAACAACTGATCTATGATTCTGTGCCAGATTTGTTTTGGTACTGTTTCATGCATGTCAGACTACAATGGTGCCCTCAACTTGTCTTAGAAAGGCAACCTGTTTTCAAACACAGATACTTTTCGCCCCCCTCCCTTCGTTTATACGTGTATAGTTTTTAAAATATATAACATGTTGCATTAATATTAAAAAAAAAAAAAAAAGAGTACATTTTGAAGCAGCTTTTAATAAGCAAGTAAACGTATAATAGGCTTGTAAACGTGTAATATGAATTGTGAAATCTTCAATTAGATAGAATTTTGCTTCTTGGATAGTAAAAATCTTCTGATGCGATAAAATATATAAAGAAATTCCTAGATTAGTGAAAACATAGGTCAGGAGAGGGGGAAAAAATGTGTTCTAAAATTTTAATCTGTATGCTTCACAAATATATGATTTGGATTGATTTGAATTAATTTTGAAGATGATTTCACCAGATAACATTCTTTTATACAAGAAGTCTATCCTAAGAGCAATTTCATCAGTAGTTCGGAAATCGAAAGAACTTTGATATTATAAGCAATCAACATCATCATCTTTATCTTTCAAAAACTTCTGGGCAAAACTAAGCAAAATTCTAAGCAAAGAAGGAAAAAAAAACTTACCTCTTTATCATTTTTGAACCACTTGAGCGTGGCGGGCGGATTACCTCCGCTGGAGACGCAACTTAATTTCTGGAGGTCCCCCGCTTTGATGGGTTTCCCTGCTTCGTACCCCGAGATGCTGGGGGCGGACGGGGGATCTGGAAGAAAAATAAAAAAAAAAAAAAGTGAATAAAAAAGAAAGAGTAAGAAAGGTAATTAACAACACACAGGACGAGACGACGATCCTAGAAAGGAAAATTTCGACAATGCCTTCACGCTTCGCCGTTCCCCAGCAAATCAAATTTAAAAATAATGACGTTGGATACTTTTCTGTTTCTCAATCGGCGATTAGCGTCGGTGTTATTAAAGAGTTAAGAAGTGTGGGGGGAGAGTGATAAACTTGACCCAAAGGTTAGGGGATGAATGGAGCGTAGGGGATGTTTTAATATTTAAAAAGATATAAAAAGGGAAGGAATATTTTTATTTTTGGAAGTAGAAGCTGCAAATGAACTAAAAGTAACATAATCGTAATTCTATAAAAACAAGGTATTAAAGATTAACGATACGACTTGAAGGTGATTCAGAGACTGTTTTATGTAGATGATTCTTCTTTTACAATTTTGTTTCCTTACTGAATGTGTCCGTCTCCCTATTTATGTCAGACTCATAAGTCACTTTTCCACAGCCAATCCGCCTCGGGATTTTGAGCCTCCGTCAGATGACACAGACGACCTTCAGCTAGCCTCTTAATTCTTCCCATCCACGTCCCACCGATGTGAGCACTTTGGTCCCAAAGATTTGATGTACAACAGCTCCTCTATAAGACGAGTCTTTAATGGTTTCGGGGCTCGAACACGCGGCTCGTTTGAAACATTACCACTGCGAACTCATGACCATAGCCTCTTGTCTTCTATAAGCGCAACTTTAGAATATGATTATGATATAATACGATAAGTATCCTCTAATGATCGCAATATCACAATTATAGTATTATTAAGAAAATTTCTGGGGAGAAAAAGACATCACTTATAGTTATTTATGTGACATATCGTCTTATGCTAGTTACATTTTCAGCACCATGTAGTTTCTAGACTCTACTTGGCTACTTCCTACAAATATCTCAGATACGAGCTACATCTCATTGGACATGACAGTAGCGCTTCTCAAAACTGTTTCGAATCTGTCCAATACATCTTTTTAGAGGAGCTTCTTAGATTGAGATATGGCAGAAACTGTTCAATACATTTATTCGATAAAGGCACAAAATTAACTGATTACTTGAAGAGGAAATATTATGAGAGACATTGGGTAGCATACCACCGTAGATAATACTAACAACATCCTTTTTTTTGCATTTTCCTTATTTTATTCTGCCAAAGGCTATCAGTCTTAGTTGAAAAATGATCCGTCACCCTATGAAGACAAATATTTTCTGGAAAGTAAAGGGACACATTAGCAGCTACTTTTTAAAAACAGATATTTATAATAAAAGTTCTTTTTCACCATATCTGAACACAAATACGAGTAAAATATGCATTTCAGGAAGAAAAAAAATTTTTCAAACAAACAAATATTTAAAATTTCTTTTTAAAAATTTTTTTTTTCAATATTTTAAAAATTCTCACCACTACTTAATTTTTAAGCATTTATTCAATCTCTTAGAAATGTTTCTAACAGTTCTAAGTATGAATTTAGTTTCACTAATGTTATTTAGTTTTGATTTTTTTGCCTAAAAGATGATACGAAATAGTTTTTTTTTAAAAAAAAAAAATACTATATCTAATTTTATGGACTTTTGGAAAAATATATGTAAACCCTTATCCATGCACAGAATTATCAAACATGTGATGCAAAATAACCAGAAAAATATTTCAAAACTTTATATTGATTACGAAGATGCTTTAAAATTTTAAGTATATGACAGTCAAGAAAAATAAAAGGATGAGAAAAAGCAGTTCAAAGTTTTGAAGGTCAATGAAATAACTCAGCATACTGTTGTATAAAATTTAAATAACTTGCTTGAATGATGCATCTGGAGCTGCGAAATTTTGTACATGTATTTAGAAATGCCATACATTTTTTTTTTTAAAAAAGAAAGAATTTTTGATGTTTTGGTCATTTTTAGGGTACTGTTTTTCCTTACTTTAATACTACTTCCACTGCATTTGGATCCATAATAGAAGAAAAACTTGTATATCAAACTACTATTACATCTCAAACTTATCGTTATGAAATAAACCATATTATTTGTCAATTTTATTAATATCTTTCACAACTCTAAGTGTCATTCATTGGGATTTGTCATTGTGAAAGATATATTGCTGAAGCCGATAACCACTCTTATAAACAAGATGGGATAAATGAACAGCTCATATCTTGAAGATGATACGTAAGATTATGTATGTTTTAGGAAAGTAAGTATTATATACTTGGTTAGCAACGATAAATGTTTGTGTCACTTATATCGAAATTAATAGACCAGCTTATAGTGAAAATATATAGTTGATATTATCTGATATAATGGTGACAGAAGAAATGTCTGTTTATATTTTCTCTCTTTTTTTTATTGTTTTCTATTAATCGAAATTATGACAATGGAATACAGAATGGATCTAGCTGTTACTAAGATAATCGCCCAAATATGTAGCTTTCCTTATAAAATAAAATTTTGAAAAAATGCTACAATATAAAATGTCTTTTCTTGTTTTATTTTAAGTAAACTTTTCATTTAAAAAATGTAAAATCTTCTTTAAACTTTTCAGGAAAAAATAACTTTAAAAAAAATCAAGTAATTCTTAAAAATTAATGTGTTGATGTTGATTTATTATCTGAATTTTTATACAATTGGGAATTAAAATGCAAGCCAGGAAAAAAAATTCAAATTAAAAAAAATTGAAGAGTCCTGTGAAAAAGACATTTTTGTCACACAACTCAAAAACATGTACTCTTAAATTTAATTTCCTTCTTCGCATTCACAGGTAATATGCACTCTTTCAGGTCCCCGGTGTGTCTCGTAGTTTTTGAAATACGGTTACTCGTAGTTTTGACAAGGTCGACATCTGAGTGAGTATCCCACTTTTCACAAGACTTCCGGCATCGACAGATTTAATGTGCATCATCTTCTCTTCACAATGGTCTTTAGAGTAATAAGGATGGAAATGCACGGCCCACTAAAACATCACCTACGGCTAGGATATAAAGCATGCCCAAAAGTTTTGATAGTCATGAAAATAGGATTTTAATATGGAATATTTAGGTATGATTCAGAAATTGCGTATTCTATTTTAGAAAACTGATTAATACGAGAGGAATTAATAAACAAGTAACTTCTAAGCTTAAGTTTTGTAAAAAATAAAGTAACTTAAAATTTGTCACGATCATAAATACAGGCATTTATTTTTTTTATATAGATTAAAAAAAAAACAGTATTGCTTTATTACTAAAAATTTATTATGTGTTTCTTGAAAAAGTTTTTTTTTGAAAAGTAGTGATGTTCTATAAATGAATTATTGCTTTATATTAATAATTTTGAACATACTTTTATGAAATAAGTGAGACTTTTACCAATTTCAGGTGAAAATGCAACGATACTCATTATATAGAACCATTGTTAACAGAATTTTCAAGTAATGCCTTCCTTCTGTGAATTGGAAAAAAAAAAAAAAATCGCGGCTTATTTTTCTCATCGCAAACCGTAAAGTCTCCATAACATCGTTTATCCACCCTCCCTAAAAAGTTTCATAAACTTATTTTATTACGGTGACATTTCGAAAACTGAAATCTTATCAAACCTTATAACTTTTTCAATATTGCTGTGCATCATGCTATCTTATGGTATGCATTCGCATGAATTTTTTATTTTGTAGACTTCAAGGTATGTAGAATTATACATACTTTGAATTAATTTTCACTACTTGTTGGAGTTCTCAAATCCATCATAGATACAAAAATGAAATTTACTGTAGTAATATTTGATATATAGTACTTAATAACATTTTGTGAAAGTTCAGTTCTTTAATTATTTCATTTTTTAAATTTAAAAATCAAGTTCATAAAACCTTCATTTAAATATCTCTTGACTAGAAGCAAAAATTTACACAATTCCTACCCCTTTTTAATTCCTCCGTTAATTTGACCTTTCATGAGAAGCAAGTATTGAAATTTAATCTTACAAATGAACTTGGTTTCAATATTCTGAGCTAATTTACAGTTTTTGACCTAAATTTCCGGATCAATTTTAATTCGAACTAAGACTGAACTTTCGTATTCTTCAATGTAACAATAAAATCAAGTAACTTTTTAATTCAATGGCTATAATGAAGCGATACGGGAGTTCAGAAACTCCGTACCTAAGCACCTGTACCTTTTTACTTTTTTTAAATACAACAATAAGATTTAGCACTTTTAAATTCGGTGACTAAAATGAAGCGATATGGGACTCGAAGATGTCCCGGAAACTCCGTATCTAATAACCTTATCTTTCTACTATTTTAAAATGAAAATATAAGATTGTATACTTTTAGATTAAAGGACTAAAATGAGGAGACAAGGGATTTAAAGACGTCTCGAAACTCCGCATCTAAGCAGCTGTAGCTTTTTACTTTTTAAAATACAACAGTAAGATTAAATGAGGGGGGGGATGAAGAGATGCGAGAAATTAAGATGTCCTGGTAACTTCGTATCTAAGCACTTGTATTTTTTTTTACTTATTGAGTGTAACAATAAAACCTAACTTTTGATTCCGTAACTATACTCGTATCTCGATGAGATATGGGAATTTATAATGTTCCGTAAACTCCGTATCTTAGCACATATTCTTT
This sequence comes from Nephila pilipes, assembly GCA_019974015.1. Taxonomy (NCBI): domain Eukaryota; kingdom Metazoa; phylum Arthropoda; class Arachnida; order Araneae; family Nephilidae; genus Nephila; species Nephila pilipes. Next base: position 48,973 of record BMAW01074330.1, read on the forward strand.
TTAAGGTATCCGACTACGTTAAAAACTCGAATTTCGGAGAAAATACCGAATTTTTTCTTATTCATTAAAATATTTAAAATCTTCTCTTTCTAAAGCTACCTTCCATTTGTAGCTACGGTACATAGAAATCAAGTTATAAGTATTTTAATATCAGACATTTCCTTTGTTTTCTGAACAACAAGTTTTAACTTTAAATCCATTTTCTGAAGAATATAATTTTCAGTGTGTTTTCAATTTTTGAAGGTATTAACTCGAAAGGTTTTTTTTCTATATACTGATGGAATTTAGTAGAAATATTTTTCATATTATTCTTAAGTTCCTGAAATAGGATTTTTGTAATGTAAGATATTCAAGTGGATTTATTCTCATTTTAATGCATAAGGGTGGAGGAATTTCTTAAAAAAAACGCGTATTGTTACTTCGACTCTTAATAACTCTGCAAATAATGTGAATTATTAAAAAAATCCTAGTTCAGGCTCTGTACAGGTGTCATACATATGCTGAAAAACAATGTTATAGAAATATTTTTCATGAAAGGAGTATATTTTGAAATGTGCTATTTTGTTCTTATTTTATGCTAAAAAATTACATTTTAAAATTTTTTCTTTCTAATGAAACTTTTGAAATGCTTCTTTTTTATATACATTCTAATTCAGATTATACTAAATATCAAAAAAAAAATTATTTATACGTTTTTTCAAAATCATGGTTCCGAACATAGTCGGATACCTTAAATGTAACAATTCCATTAATATAGATTCAATGCAGAGAGGGATGCGAGAATTTGGGACATCCCGGAAACTTATTATCTAACCACTAGTATCTTTTTTGCTTTTTCAATGTAATAATAAAATTAAATAAATTTTCAAATCAATGACTATATTGAGGAGATACGAGAATTTATGATGATCAGTAAACTTCATATATCTAAGCACCTGTTGCTTTAAGTGTAACAGTTAAAATGAGTAACTTTTAGATACAAAGACTTTATCGAAGAAAGAGATACGAGAATTTAAAAAGTTCCAGAAATCCCGTATCTAAGCACTTTTACCTTTGTCTTTGTAATCACATGAATTTATTTGAAATGTAAATAACAGTAAGTTTCTTTGGGTCAATAAAACTCTGTTGAAGTTAATTGTCTGCTATTGTTTCTGTTGAAATAAGTAAATTACTTACAAAAGTATCATTTGCATTTACTTAAACCATTAGATTAAGGAATTTTAACTAGGGGGCCTTCGAGATATCTTAGAGGGTCTGTGAACTATGACGAGAAAAAATTATCTCATTTTCTTAATTTTTAATGAGAATATTTGGATCTTAAGCTTTATTTTTTTAAAATGTTAGACAATGAATTACAGTATTATTATTTGTAACTGATATCAATAATATCTAGAAATTAAAAAAAAAATTGATGCGTTTTGTAACAATCTTTAAGTTCAATGCCTTATAAAATGAGCAATTTTTTTGTTATTGTTTACTTCTTAAAGAAATGTTGCATTATTATTTAGGATATCAATTGTAACTTTTATATATATATATATATATATATATATATATATATATATATATATATTAAACGTCTGATGAACAAAAATGCGTCATGTATAATATCAGTAAATGTTTACACTGATTTATTATACTTCATGATTTCTAATATTCATAATAATATTTCAAAAACAATTCCATTGCATTGACTTGAAAAAAAATAAATAACCTGGAACGAAATGAAAAAAATAAAAATTAACCAGAAAAGTGTTAAAATAAAGGAACGTATAAAAAGGAGGAATGACTTGAAAATCAATGTGGAATTCGGAATTATATATTGTATTTTAGTCTCACGGGAACTTTTCATTAATTCTCCCGTTTTTTAGGATGCTATTTGTTTCAATAATTTTATTGGTGCAATATCCTGAGTAAAATTTATTCTTTACTTTACGATAATTAATTAGAAATTAGATTCTTTTATAGTAATGATTCCCTCAAGAAGTTGATAATCATGAATAAAACAATTAACCAAATGCTTCATTAAGCCCAATGAATTACATGGCTGATATCATTTTACAGACTGTTGACATTTCGAGTTATTAACAATAAATTTGACAGAATGGATTCTTAAATATTTATTCTTAATATCTAAAAACATGATATTCAGAAAATATTCTGAAACACCCTTATTAAAACAAACGCAGTAAATTGTTCTCAAAAATAACATTTCTCATCCCCTTATCGCGTGACTTTCAACCGCTAAATGAATACCTCCAAATAATGTGTTAAATTTGTTAGTTATCGATATTTTTTGCGACTATTTAGTTAAATATCTTTCGCAATACGTTCAACTACAGCAAATTTCATAGTGGTAATAAATTTAATTTTGTCTGACATGGATCAAAATACTTTCATTAATGATGTGTTTGCTCGAAATTTTCCACTATTAATTGTTCTAATTGCGTTAAAATTTAGTAACCATCATCCAAAAAATAACGCAAAACAACTTCTAGATAATAAAATATTTATTACTGTTGTATCATTTTAAAGTTACAAAACAACAGTAGAACAAAACACATAATCACATCCTATACCTCTTTCATTTAATATTTCAAATGCAAAATTTCGCCTTTTATTCTATTACTTAAAAAATGTTTAATAAAACAATTCTTTTTCTTTCGAATGCCATTAAACTTAACGTTTTAAATGACAGTATCGAATTTTTTAACCTTTATTAATATACCAAATAAAAGAATATTTTCAATTGCTGTGAAAATAAACCTTAGATTTAATATACTTATCCATAAGAACCATTCTGGAAACATAAATGTGATAAACAAAGGAGTACGGAAACAAAAACCGTTTATATTTTAAAGCCTTTTCAAAGACTCGATACCGGTTATAAAATTTGAAATAATGCTTAAAACAGGTCTTCAATCTTTTCTCTTTTGGAGGTAAATCTCTTTTCAAGTTGAACAGATATAAAAAGAACAAATAAAGAAGCGAACCATAAAGACCTTCACAAAAGAAACTGCGAGAAAAGGGGGTCTGCTTTTTATTTCAGAAGGGCAAGCAACGAATAAAAGGGAAATTGTTGCTCTTGATGGCGCAAATTCGACGCTTTTTGAAGATTTTTCGAAAGCAGGTATTGATATTTATTTATCTTTCGGGCGCAAGCATAAGTTTTTGAAATTTATGAAGCGAGTTTAAAGGATTTGTGATATTAAAAATACTTTGATGCTCTGTTAGAGTTCAAAAGTAGAAAGAAAATAAATGTTGTACATTGATCCGTTTGATGTATTTAAATGTCAAAGAAATTTTCTTCGAAACATGTAACCATTCATTATTTAATGGTGATGTTGAGAACATTCAGACATATTCCATTGTAACAAGGTTGGTTCAATATTTAATCTTTGTAGTGAAACTTAAAACAGAATTTTTATTGTTTTATTTGTTATATTCTAGGGGATTGACCGATCGTAGTATAAAATTGCCTACATTATCTAAAACAATCAGATGATATTATTTAGATTTTTATATAACCAATGTAAATGAAATAAGGTAAAAGTATAGTTAAATAATGACGGATTTCCTTTATTATTTAACTCTACAATCTTCTCAAAGTCTAGTTACTCAGTGAATATGTATAAAACTCTAATTAAAGGTATATAAGAAAAGTACAACATATATTTTATTATCTATCAAGGGATATGCGAGATCGTTCTGTCTCGAACTCTGAATCGTTCCCTCTTAACTCTGTTAATCTTAATTTATAATCAAAGAATAAAATCTTAGCTTACCAAATCACTGATTCTAATTCCAGCACTTCTCGATCAAAGTAAATTCGACTTGTATTATGTTAATTTGGAGTCACTTCAATCAAAGCGATTAATTATGGTGTTCGATCCAATCTACAATTATCCGTCAGCTTGTCAGTATCCTCTATCTCCCTTTTCTTTGCATTTAATTCTATTTCGCTAATATATTGCTACCCTTAACTCAATTAATTACACTTCTTATCTCCATCTAATTAACTTAAACACGTTTTATTTGGTTGGAAAGAGGTTGTAATTGTGTGCCATTCAAATTACTAAAATATTCCCGAGGTCAGTGAAGAGGAAATCGCGAATAACCTAACATCCCAATTGTAATAATTTATTTGTATTAAAAATAACTGAATAGCGAAGTTAAGAACATTCAGACGTCTTCCATGGTAACACAGGTTCGTTTAGTATTCGATCTTTGTTCCGTATTTTTAAACAGAATGTTATTATAAATTTTTATTGTTTCATGTATAATAATTTAATGGAATGACTGTATAAAATAAAGGGTAATAAAATCACCTATGCATTATCTGAAGTAATTAGAAGAGAAGAGATTTTGATATTAATATAGTATCACGTGATCGAAATTAAAAAGAACAATTTTAATCATATCATTTAATTATTATTATATATGCTTTGGTTCAGTCTTTACAATGTGCAAAAACGAGTTAAATCAAGTTCTTAAGAAGAATATGAAGTCTAGAAGTATAATACGATTATATTGTGAACTATTAATTCTTCATTTTCAAAGACTCTAAGTCAAAATTATAAAGGATAACACAATAAAAGTAAGGGCATAGTACCTATGCGTTGAACGTTTGAAATGTTCAAATATTGTCCTGCAGAATGGCAAAAATAATAATCGTAGATTGTAGAGTGTTCGACAGATGTCAGCATGAAGGCGAATGCAACACATTGCAGACAAATGTGGAAAAAAAATCATTTGGAATTATCTGAGAAAGAGACTCTAAATACATTTACATGTTTAGTTGCTATATGATAATGTTGCCACTTCGATATCTGTTTAATTATTGAAATTATCAAAAATTTTGTTGTTTCACTACTGTTCTGTTTAATTATAATCATTATAATTCTTTTTGTGTTTTCGAAAGTACACGATGAACGATTTTATGCCGAAAGACCTATTTTATCCAGACTTTTATTAATTAAGAGAATTTCTTTATTTCTGTACATTACTTAAAAAATGAAGCAAATAATTATTTTATTATGTTCAGCAAATTGAAATTCCTCTCCAAATACACACACACACACACATATATATACACATACAGAGAGAGAGTTTTATTTAATTGTTTTGTTCTCTTAAACGATAGACATCAAAATCAGTATCTCTGTTATCCAAGCAAATAATAACAATAAACTTTGACAACGATAGACATCAAAATCAGTATCTCTGTTATCCAAGCAAATAATAACAATAAACTTTGTTAGATTTTAAGAGAAATAAATCATTTTGATTGTACTGCTTTCTCATTTCTGATTTATTTATTTCTTATCCTTGATTTTATTTCATTTTTTTGATTTATTTCGTTCATTATTCGTTTTCATTCTAAATAAAGTTTTAGAATGTTTATTGAACAAGAACTGTTAACAATACTAAATACCATGCCTTTTTTTTATTTTGATATTTATACATGATGTTTGATTTATTATTAACATTTTCCCTATCTACATACTATCTCTGAAACATAATTTCATTATTCTATTTGCGTGGTTTGAAAAAAGATACCATCCTTAAGATAAAGACTATATATATATATATATATATATATATCTGTGTGTGTGTTATAATATTTTAGATGATTAGTTAAATGTAAATTGGTATTTTGTAGTGGAATTGAAGATATTTACTATGTTTACCTTCTTTTTTCTGTGGTTGAATTTCTGAATCTGCTGATTTTTGGGTTGCCAGCATCTTTTCCTTATGTAATTCATTGAAGTGTGTTGGTTTGATTAGTAACTTCAGGTATAAACACGCATTATTCCGTTCCAAAGAATGAAACTGCATTAATTACATTTATTACAATTTTTTTTTTAAATTTGGCTTTTCCATCAATTTGCTTCGAGTAAATTGTTTGGTTCTTTAATAGTTTGTTTTGAATTTTGAGTTTTTTTTATGTTTTGAATTTTAGATTGTTTAATTATTTAAGGAAATTTTTAATTTGCATAAACATTAATTTGATTACTAGTGATTTCCTTAAATATTTAGATTTTCTTCTCTTAATTGTTTTGCTTTAGTTTCGGATATTCTTAGATTGTTATAAATATTTATATATAATTCAATGTTAGTTATTGAGTTCTTTATGAAAACAAACTTTCAGATATGTAATGAAGAGAGCACGCATTTCAGATGCATTTGATTACAAATAATTAGTAAAATATTGCATGATTAAATTAAAATTCCTTGGAATAACTCTAACGTGCTAAATTAAATGAATTTCCCGTAATGGCTATAAAATGAATATTCCTATAATATTAGAAAGTAACTAAAATTGCAACGTTATATCATCCACTGGGGACAATAAGGCTAGAATGGTAGCAGGGATCAATTGTAGAACTCAGTCGTAAGGATGTGTCAGAGTCAGAGTTAGAGTCAACTCACGTAATATAATATATATATCCCATTTCAATGCTAATCCAACTAGGTAATCAATACATCACCGCAGAACTGGCTAGACTCAAGTATAGTAAACGCACGCATTTGGCATCACGACTAAATATGATACATTGCAAATTACATTTCTATATATTTATTAAACAAATGTAAGTTGGTATCGTAAAATATTAATTTTTACTAAGAAATGACTGAGATACCTAGATAAAACTCATTCTGCATGTTAATAGATAATGTTGTGAATTACAGCAACTAATGTTGATTTCAGAAAGTCTTAGATTGTAGCAATCTTCAAGTTTTGAATATTATCCAGGGTTATCTTAAAAGATTAATTATTACTAAAAGTAATCGAGATATAAATTTAATTTTTATTTGTTATTATAAAAACTTCTCTGCATAGTCACCATCCAGAAATAAATTTTTACCAGCGTTTGATAACCTTCAATTCAAGGTCATCATTATAGAACTCAATAGATTGAACTCTTACGAGTAATTTCTCCATACAGCGAATTATTTCAATTTACGGTTTCCTGAAACCAAACAAATCAACATTAATAGATGTAATTTACACCATTATGTACTGAAAGATCTATTAATATGCAGAATAAATTTTATCCAGGTATCTCAGTTGCCCCTTCATACCCCGTTTCAAAAGAACAAAGATCATCGACTAAAAAAGACGTAAAATTTATCAAAGATCTTAACATTGTTTTGCTGTCAGGTGCTAGGTTTTTTTTATTAACTGAAACAGAGCATTAAAAAACTTGTATTTAAATTTAACTCTTATAAAAAAAATTGCCATCGGATTTCAGATATGTTGAAGCTAAATCTGGAATTAGTTGAAGAAATAATTTAGGCAGTAATTATATATATGAAAATAGGTTTTATTAAAAAAAAATTGAAATTGAAATTCTAAGAATTCAATTTTATGAAAACTATATCTTTCTGATTAATTTAGGTTGCCTTCCTTTATATTTTTGAAGCTCATAAATATTTATCTGCTGTCGGCTCATTTATTTGAAGGCACGTGTTTAAATTACATGAAACAAACAAGTGAAAATATAAAAATTACTAAGTAGTTCTCCATTGTCTTACAGTCGCAACTTATAGGATATATTTTAAACGGAAACATTCAAATATTGTTAAAATTGATTAATAATTCAATATTGAACCAATATTCAGTTTGGTTTGCAAGCAATATAATTTTCTCATTTATATATTTACCAATATTGAGATTATTTTATAGTCAGGTATTCTGGAAGAATATTGTCTGATTTTCTTCCCATTATGTTCATCAAAAATAGTATATATATGAAAAGCTCTAAATAATAATTTTGATAATTTCTTCGAAACCAAAATATTCTACAAATAGTTTCAAAAGTTTAGGGAAAAAAATAGTTGCAAAATGGCTTGAAAATTAGAGATCCTTTTACAAAACCAAACATACCTTTATTTCACCAGCATTTCTTGTTTGTAATGATAAGAAATCCTATTCAACATCAGACAAAATATTTTATAAATTACACACACACAAAAAAAAGGAAATAACATTGTCCTTAAAGTTCAGAGGAATCCGTATTTTAGAGAAAATAATTACAGTTTAGTAAAAAATAGTCCAGTCATTTCTTCTTTTGATCTCAAAATTCCCTTCTGAATCAACTTTTGAATAACATCTTGGCCAAGATTATACAATTTTTTTTCTATGGCAGACTTAAATTAGAGAACCACAAAAAATTAGCATACACTGGATGGATAAGTGTTCTCCACATATTCTCCATAGGATTAAAATCAGAACAGCAGATTGGCCAATCCAACGCAAAAGTTTTGTGAGAACGGCATCAGTATTTCTTTGGATGGAGGCAATGTACCGTTGAAATTGTTAGAGTGGACTGGCTAATATTTTGATAAAGGGTAGCAAACCATTCTCTAATAGACATATATACTTATCTGATCTCTGGCGATTACCGAGGCACAGTAAAGATACTTGTCCATTGCAAAACTACCGCCCTGCTTTTGTTTGAAAAACTGACGCGGTAATTTCCAAGACCGTGCCAATAACTAGCTATTGGGAGCTTCAAAGTTCTATTACTTTTCGTCATTAAAGACGACAGCATTACAATTTGGGGCTGCAGGACAAATGAATATGAAACACTCCTTATAGATATGTAACATGATTTTTAAGCCACGTTCTTATGTCAGTCTCCTATAAACTAGTGTTATACATTCTTTTATTCTGTTTAGAATAGTACTCTTTGCAACATGAAGGTCTGTTACACTCTAAACAAGTAGCATGGACATTTTCTTGCGAAGTCGGCAGCCTTCGAATTCTTCTGTCCTCTCTTCTATTAGTCCTTCAAGGTCTTTCTTAGTGTGAAATTTTACTCCATATCTTTCTCCTCTAAATATTGTTCGATAAATACTACAATTCAGGATTGAAGGGGTACCGAAAATTGACTTGCCTTCGTATTTTAATTTCTATAATTGTTTAACCTCATCAATAGTAATCCGTCTAGGTTTCAGCATTTTAAATTTAAACGCTGAGATATTGCATTGATTTTCATGCTTCTTGTCTAATTTAACTTGCAAAATTTGCATATTGCCAATTTATTATACAAAAAAGGAGTTAATTCATGAATTTTGGAATACATTATCAATCTTTTTGTTTTATATTAAGCAGTTTGATTCAAACAATTTTTATCCGTAGATATTATGTCTTCAATTGTTCTAGGTCGCGTTTTGCATTTTTATTGGTGTAAAAGCTTCGTCAAAAATTTCATTGGCGAAAAACAGTATTATCTAAACCTTTGGATTGCGTTGAATAATTTCAAGATGTGATCACTCCCGAGTTATAATTTTATTCAATGTAAGACTTACATTAATTAAAAAGAATAGACACGAGACACATTGAAATTTGATTATATGCAATATTTAATGCAAACACAATAGTGGAAATTTTGGAAAAAAAGTTTAGGAAACTCAAAATATATAATACATAAGTATTAACACAACATAGTCATTGATATTTTTAATTAGTAAACTGCATATATTTACCGTGCAAATATTAGCTTCAATTACTAACTTTTATGTCTCGATACATATTTATTGGATTCTTTACAAAAAGGGAACATGTAAGTGCATTTCAATATAATAAAATTTATTCAAATATGCTTTAAATACTTTAAAAAGGGATTATTAGTCATTTAATATCGAAAATATCGAAATCAGAATTTTCAATGCAAAGACAAATATTTTAACTTAAGCTTAACTCTGACTTTTTAACGTTAGTAAATATTAACACGGATATGCTCAAAATTTAAATATTTATTCCTGATATTTCTATAAAGTCAAATATTTAAAGATAGCGAAAAAGAATGTTAATTTACTTACATATATATATATTCACGGATTAACGTAAATAATTTAGAAAATGCAAAAATAAAAATATGCTTTTATATAATATTTAATTAAATATCATAATCAAAAGAGAAGCTAAGCTTATAAGAGTCAAGAAATAACTAAATGAATATATGAATATACTTACAAACTACTGCAACAGTGTATGTCTGCACTATTGTTTCTCCTAAAGCTTCACTAACTGCATAACAGGAAAAGGATTTTGTGTCCGGATCCTAAGAAAGAAGAACAAGAGTGCGTTACACTTTTATAAGACCAAATGAATGTTACAAAATAACTAGATTCTTTTTAATAAAAAATATGACGGTTTTCTCGCAGAAGGTGACGATGAAATATAAGAATTTTGAAACAGAATGCAATTTAGTTGTTAATTGACAAGACGTGCTTCACGTGGTTTGTAAACATGAATTCGTGAAATGGCGAAATGTAAATAGCCCATTATACTTCGCGATGCACCACAAAATCCTACTTTCATGTCTTCTTTCTTGAAATTGATCTTGCCTCTATAAACCTATTTGAGGGGGGGGGGGGGGGGGGGGGGGGGGGGGGGGGGGGGGGGGGGGGGGGGGGGGGGGGGGGTCGGGATCAATTCAGTATTTCACTCCTGAATATTTGTCTTACTATTCTTGTATAAAGATGAAGCATATATCTTGTATATGTGCCTTGTCATTCTTATAAGTGCAATATCAAAAAATTTACAGGAATAGTTACCACATGTAAACTTTCCAAAAATATCGAATATAGACATCCTTTTCCTCGAGATTTCTGGTTTTAGAAAGGGAAGAATGTTGTTGAGATGTTATGGTTTGTGAAATGAGCACTAAATACGAATATGGTATTATTTCATTTTCTATCTTTGATGTGAATTATTTAAATCTACTATAGAGCTATTGGCAATAAAGTTTGATTTATAATAAAATGGCAAAGAAGTCACTTGATAGGATGCCTAATTTTCCACACTACACCGAGAGGATAATTTGTCCAATACTTTGAAGCTTATTGAATGTCCTCACAGTATTTATTATTCTACACTTATTATATTTAACAAGGAATCGGAATCGCAACTGCTTTTAAATATTGTCATCTATATCTGATGATTGGGAAACCACAACCCTCAAAAATCTGAGAATCTTTCCCTTCCAGTCAATCGGGGAATTGAGCATGCCTAGAACTTTTCTTTTACAAATTTCTTTCTTAAGTAGCAAAAATTTTGGGGGAAAAAACCGATAGAAACATTTTAACACAAACATATAAAAAGAAAACAAATAAATAAAAATTAAATAATTAAATAAAAATTAAATAATTAAATAAAAATTGTAATTTTGAGTTGATATTAAAGTTATTGTTATTGTATATATATCTTTAGAATGTTAATAAGATTAATTTTTATCGATTGAAGGGTTCACTCTAAATCTATATATTAAAACAAACACGGAATGATACAAAAAAAGACTTAGTAGCTTACCGTTACTATTAAGTTCTTCTGTTTCAGTTACTTTTTCGATAGTTTTAAGTTTTAATTATTATTTTAAACGCATGAATGTGGATAACAAAAATATGGAACACCAAAAGATTTTAAAATATCAAAACTTTGACGATCGAGCAAGCTACATTAATACTTTTAATAACAACTTTGAAAAATGTATTAAACAGAGCATTACTTCTTATAGAATTCATTAACGAAAATATCTGCACTGCATTAAAAACTGTAATTGTACTATCTTCCAAATTTTAGTAGTTGTAATGAACTGAATCATATATGAATTTTACTATTAACAATCTTTTGCTGCAGATAAATACGATAAAAAGTTAAAGATAAATAAAAGTGCAAAAAGATTGGAATATTAAAAATGGTCTTTTTTTTAGCTACATAGAGAGATAAAAATATTCATTAAATGTATTAAGTTGAAAACATCGTAAATCCGGAGGTAGCATAATTAATGTTACATACTTTTTTTTTATTCCTAAACTGTTTATGTCTTAAACACGGCAGCAGTTTTTGAAGTTTAATTTTATGGTGACATTTCAGAATCGTTACAACAGAAAAAAAGGGGGATTTAATAAACAGCAGAGGGAATTTTATTCCCAATTTGTGAAAAAAAAAAGAGAAGAAAATATGTTAATGGGCCATTAAAGTTTTGCTGTTTAGTTTCTTGATTTTGTGGCTCAATTGAAGCGTAATTTTTGAGCTTTTAAAAATCATTCTTTCTCAATCAATGCGAAAAGTCAGGCATATTTGATTTCTATCATTTGCGAAATAACTTTTCAACCGAATAACGAAAAGATTTTAGTTTCATGATTTGTGTCAAATCGCTGTGGATGGAAAAGAAATAAACAAACGTTAAATAAAGGCAAATTAATACTGAATTTAAATTTGTTGTTTTGTATCAAAATGCGCATCAAAAGTTGTTTTAAAAAATAGAATGTTTAAACACGAATAAAAATACACTCCTGTATAAAATAGTATGAATTGGCTTACATATTTATATTTTTTCATTTCAAATGTAATTGTACAATTCTAAGTTGGCTGACAAAAATAATAAATTGAAGGGAGAAAATAATAAAATGACAAAAAATAAACGTTAAAAAGAGTTACAAAGCACCATTTGCAAAAATAGTTTTCAAAAAATCGTATTCTTGGGAAACTGTGTGACTCTAAAATTTCAATGTTGAAAACATTTAATTAAAATTATTTATATCATTCTTCCATATTTGTATTATTCATAGCTCAGTATGATACTATCGAGTTGCATTATTTATTAAAACTAAATTTTAGTATTTAAAAATGTTCTCGTTAAGAATTAGTTGGTATAAAATGTGTTGGTTTCATAATTAATTAAATAATGATTAATAAAATAACGTGCTCTTAAGAAAATCAGCTTAATGAATATTCATATTTTCTAAACGTATGATTAGTGATTATTTTTTCTGCAAAATGAATATTTTGCAGAAAAGTGTGTATTGGATTATAATGTTTGATAAGTAAGTATAGCTTTCGATAGCTCAACTAATTAAAAAATGTCTTCAAAAATAATAGGAAAAGAAAATATAACAAAAATACGTTCAAAATTGCTCAGTTTCTTAATTATATATTCATTCAACTTATGGGTTGTAACCAATTAAACAACCAAACGCTCGATAAATGCACTCAATTGGTAACCTTTGCAATGAAATCCTATTAGCCTATTTTAAATGCAGCCCTAATTTTAATAGTGCTGATTAGTGCTGTTTTGTTTTTAACGCCTATAGGTTGGATGGTTACTGGAGCTCCTAAGTCTTGCGGCCTTTAATCTCCGATCGACAAGCTATAAGATAAGTTGCTTCGGCTTGTTACTTGCCCAGAAAACACCAAAATTTAAGAAAAATTTTAAAAATAGCTTTGCATCTTAAATAAATAAGAATTTAAATTTTTTTTAAAAAACAATTGCATTGAATTAAGAAAATTAATTAAGAAATTTAAGAAAAAAAAACATTAAAGATTTCCTATTGGTTGTTTGTCAGTTCAGTTTGTCAATTAGTTTTTTGTCAGGAGAGAAATTTAAGTGACTAGACAGTCAGGGAGCAGCTTCTCGCATTGAAGAAGAAACAGAGAGGAAAAGTTTTACCGTTTTGTTTGGGAGTAGCTAACTCGAGAGCCAGCTATCTTATTGGTCGAGAGCATTGTCCCATAAGGGAGCAACGCTTATTTACGTCGCCTAGGCATGGACTAAAATACGATTTTACCTTCAACATAATATAATCAGTAACTCAGAATAACTTTTTTCAATTCTTTTTACGAAAGGAAAAAAAAATATATGTATAATGTTAATGCTACGTTAAAAGTTTGAACTGAAATAAAATTTTAGTTCTGCAATCATCATCAGAAATGTAGCCAACAATAGAAGGATGAATAACTGATAATGAGGATGTCAGAGGATGAATAACTGATTATATTTTAATTTCATAATCAAGAAGATTAATATTATTCACTATTTTTTGCATTATATGTGTGTATATATATATATATATATATATATATATAAAGTCATTTAATATACATTCAAAAAATTCCCCTTACCAAGTATTTCATTTCTTTTAAGTTTATAGAAAAATGTAATTAATTGAAGGAGCTAAAAAAATTCTCTTTAGAACATTAATGTCCCCCCCCCCAACATATAATGAAATGTAGAAGACTTTAAAATTTTTAATGCGTGCATAAATGAAAAGTAAAATTAACAAAGATTACTAATACCTCTAAAAAAGACAGTTTTAATTTACATTCAGAACTTAATGAATAGATTGCTTTAAATGAAATCTTATGCTTTAATCTATTCAAGTCAAAAGTTCTACTCTTGTCTTCATTTAAAATGGTATTAATTTAAACGCTCTGCATTTCCTCCAATGTATGATAGCTCCATTCTTTCATTGATACGATTCAGATTAAAACCGAAGGCGCGTATCGAGTTTTAATCGAATCGATATCGAATTTTCCAATGCGGCGTCTTTGGAAAGTAATAGAGTTCTGGAAAGCGGAAAAGCGGAAACGCACGGAACAGAAAATTAATTACGACTCTGTTTTCCATCTTCGGCGTCATGCGACCAACTTCTAATTTGTTCGCTTCCATCAGATGCTATCGATGATGATTCCATTTCATCGAAATCGTAAGATGTAACCCGTTTCCTTTAATCTCTCCAGAGACTGTTGCCATTCGCGGAAAATGGAATTTTAATGTGTAGTTGAATAAATTTTCGAATGACTTCTTCGATGAGAATAATAGAGCAACACAAAAAGCATTTTTAAATTTCGAATTACAGTACTTAGACTTTTTTTTAATTCTTTGATCTTAATAAAAGTGTGTATTTGTTAATTAACATATGATTGGGCGACTTTGTAACAGAAAATTAAGATTTGAAAATATTTATTTGTGAAAACAAAACAAATAAACAAATCTTCGAAGATGTATTTATGAAATTATGCTGGAATAAAAATGAAATCAGATCTTATCTTTTCAGTACCTATTAACTGTAATTAAAACTTTCCAAATTGGGAATAGAAGATAACATTCATAAGACAGATTCTATGCCTTATTTCTGTTAATTTATTACACCATCTTCTCTAATTTTTACTGAGGAATACCTCTATTATTTCATTTCATTAAAATAACATTGTACTAGATCTGTTCAACCAGTAATTCGTGACAGACTAGTCGATTTCATTCTCGGCCAAGGAATGATGATTTTTCTAAATTGGAATTTGACTCTACATACTTTCTCCTACATCCAATTAGTTCCAAAGGCAATTATTGATAAAATTGAATCGCTTCATCCGCGAAAATATAAGTAATATTGATGATAATGATAATGACAGTAATAATAATAAATCTCAATTATATATATATATATATATATATATATATATATATATATATAAATTTTTGGCGAGGGAGGAAATTGGCTAATTTTCGTTTATAATTGCAAGATCTAAAATAATTACGAAATAATTTTTTTTCCCTATTATCTTAAGATAATTCCATCACTTCTCGTTTGAGTAGTGTTATTTTAAAAGCATTATGAAAGGACAAGTAAAAAAATAAGTTAACAATGTACAATCATATACTTTCTATCCACGCAAAAAAGGGCGGTAGATGTTAAGCAAAGAAGAATAGGTGGTGTAAAAAAAAAGATTACACATACACATACAAAGAAATGTGAGTCATGAAAGTTAAATTAACTCTGTAAAAAGCGGATACCACCCAAGTTAACACAAGAGGTAGTTCTGAAACAACACACACACATGCGCAATTTGAAGAAACTTCGTTTTGAGATAAAGATAAGCTATTTAAGGAGAAATAAATTATTTGGCAGAAAATTCCAGTTGTTGATGGCATTTAATTACAAAAAAAGAGAAAGAAATGTATGCGTATAGTGCAAATAATTACTTAATGTTATTAATAGTTTCAAAAAAAAAAAAAAAAAAAAAAAAGTTAGTGGAAGCTTAGACATAGAACTCTCCGTAGATAACTATAAACAAATAAGCAATCAAACAAAAAACAAGAATTTTACGCAATTGCCAAACCGAAAGGTATGATAAAAATAAACAAGTAAGACGTAATAAATTTCCAGGCTTAAGGAATTCATCAAATGTCTTTTTATAAGAAAAATGTAACTATCAAGATTTACGAACATCTAATGTATTAAAGTAAAACATTTATGTGTAAGAATCGTTTGTTTCTGTCACTTCATGCCTATTTTAACCAAAAAAGGAATTTATTTCTCAAAAATATATTACAAGAATGAAAAATTTCACTTTAGTTTTTATTGAATGGAAATAAAATGCGCATTAAAATATTTTTTGCACCATATAGATTGATTTATTACCAAATTTACGTGCTATAAAGAACGGAAAAAAGTCATGAATATATCTATATATATATATATATATATATATATATATATATATATAAGTACTTCAAACAATTGTGATATCTCTAAATCTTCAAAACATTTGTTTTTAATTTGGTTTTCTTCTTGGAATATTTTGAGGCCAAATGATTTTATTATTGTAGTTAATTTTATATTGTTTTGTTTTCCTTATATATAGTAAATACAAGTTGATGTAAAATAAATAGCATTTGAGTGGCTTTGTATTACTTAATATACATATCTGCCATCAAGTTATAAATTTTTTAATTTAAGAACTCGAAATTTTCCAAATGTTTCTAAAGCATACTATGTTTCTAAATAAATTTTGTTATAATAATTATTACAAAATTTAATGAAATAAAATAATTTATAAAATAATTCTTTCCCCCTCATTAGTAAATTATTCTATGGTGTTGAATTTCCATTACATTGGATATTTCATATATAAATTTATGGTAATTTTTTTTTTAATTCTATCCAATTTAAATAATCAATTTATAATACCTTTAAAATCAAATAACGTAAAACTAATTTATATTTTGTTTCTATTTAGGTTAAATAATTCACCCCGAGTTTTTTATTAAATTACGTCACTGTCCCAATGCATGTATTCAACAGAAATATGTAAGTCATAGTTTAAATTAACGCATGAATTTTGGATTATAAATACGAAATTCATTTCAAAAAGTAAATTAATTTAACAAGTACTTTTTTTTAAATAAAAGTAAATAAATTATTGCGATAAAATTCTGCACCGTAAGATAAAAGCACACATATCAATAAAAATTTTCATTTCTTTGCTTTACCAGCACATCCGATATAAACGAAATTATTTTCTCAAAAGAAAATACACCCTTAAAACATTGAAGTAAAAAAAAAAACATTAAAAGGATATTTTTTACACGCTTTTTCCAAGCCAGCGAAATAAGTTTTACACATCCGACTGCCTCTCGAAAAAGCCCCCCTGTGTTCTGTTTATTTCTTCACGATCGAAATTCCACTCAGAGAGTCGGAAGTTTTAAAACTTGACAAAATTAAAATAAACCCCCGAAATTTGAATTTTACGCAGGAATTCCTTCCAATTTCACGGCCGATTGCACCGCTGCCTTTCGTCGTGTATCGGATGGAATAAAACCTATATAACTGAAAAGAAGTACTTTTGAATCAAGAGGGAAATAAATGAAAAAGTAAAAAGAAAATAAAGTAGAATTCCTTCTGGGCTTTAAAAGACATCGGTTGAACCAATATCTTCGCTAATGTGTGAGGAAAGCTCCAACAAGATTCTTGAAGAATTGCTATGGCTTTGTTGGAAGAGGTTCGGTGTTTAACGTTTAAGGAATTGGAAGTAGATTTCATGTTAGATTTGGAATAAGTAAGTTCGTATTTTATTACGAAGAAAGTTAATTCGTTTTCTGTTCGTATATTTTTTTCATCTTAAACGATTTTAGAAAATTGAGTTTAGTTGTGTTGAGTTGGAGGAGGTATTTTTTAGTCGATAATGTTTTCTTCTGTTTAAAAGCTTAGAAATGGTTATAAAAGAAAGGTAACAAAAAGGAACAGAAATAAAGAGTGACGACAGAAAAATATTTTCTATAAATGAAGGTAATAATTAAATAGAAAATGGTTTTCAAGAATTTTTATTCTTTAACTTCGAAACATAGAAATAAATTCGGTTTACGTTAACTTTCATTTTGTCCTTAATTAAGTTTAAATAGATTTCTTTTGGTTTTTTTACTGATATAATAATTGTTCAAAAATAAAACTCGTTTGCGTTTGACAGTTGAAATTCTAATTTATTTTGTATATTTTGTTAATTATAAATGATTCGTAAATAGATGATATTACAAAAATTTGTAAAAAATTATTGTTGTGACTATAATTTTCAAAATTTTTTCATTCTATACTATATAAAATGCTATTATTAAATAATCCGTATAATTCAGCTAAAATTTTTATGGAGAAAATGAAAGTTTATTTCTAAAATTCTGCATTCAATCTCCAACAAAAAGTAAAATTAATCTCAATTACCTCAGAGTTCTACTTTGAAACTTGTAAATTTTCGTTGCAAAAATAAATTATGCTTCTCTCTCCCTTAGTAAGATTATTTGAACATAATAATATTAGCTGTTTTTAAATGTTTACTTAAGATATAAGAATCAAACTATTTTAATTCTGAGTTATATAACTTATTTCCTGAAATATTATGCAAATTACTACTTTATTTCATACCATAATTCTGAAAGTCAAAAAAGTTCTGCGCAATGCTTCAATAATGATTTATCACTTTATTTTAAGGAAATTTGAAAATAAGTTCAAAATATATGAAATTTAGTATTTTTTCAATTCTTCGGAAACCTCATGATAGTTTTGTTCATAAGAAATTCTTACAAGAAAAGGAAAAAGTCTCCTTAGTCACAAAAAAGAAAAGAAAAAGTACTCTTTTATTGTTTTTTTAACATAATAACATTAGCAGATCGTATATTAAGGGAGGAAAGGTAATATACTGTTTGACGTAATGCGGTTTATCATACATTTTAAACGACACACCACGATTCTTTTTCAAACTAGGAGTTCAGAGTTAAGTCTGTGGTTAGAAAACTAAAAAAACTTCATATAACATATGTGTGAGCAGTAGAAATAAATAAACAATGGGGCATTTGTTGTGGTTAGGGTAGAAGAACAATTTTATGAAAACATTTCAAATGTAAAATAAACGTGTATGCATTTAAACACACACCCATGAGACCGCCTTCCTCAATAACAACAAAAAAGTGAAGAAAGAAAGAAAATAACTCAGTCACATAACCCGTCCAGCCTGATGTCTACCCATATCATGGCCCTATTAACAGAAAATGATGCTTTATCGTTAAAACAATTTCCGGATTTCCCAGATTAAAACGATTTCCATATTCTCTCTATATCGTTAGCCGATGAGAATCAGTGTTTAGACTAGTGATACGCATCTCGATGAGCAACACATTGTCCCACTATTCCAAACTCCAGTTTAAACAAGTACATTTATGCTTAGATGGGAGAGGAATGAAAACTGCTAGTCTTTTGGCATTGAGACTAGCATGATTGAATGTCCTGTAAACAGCTTGTCAAGAATCTCGTACTCCTTTGGTGGCAGTAAGCACCTTACCTAGTTCTCTGGCTCTATTGTTCTTCTGCAGTTATTGCCAGATATTGGTCTTGGCGAACGGTTGTTACTATTGGCCGACCTAATACTGATGTCGGTTAAAATTTCCCGCACTTTTAAACCTCTGCCAAAGATAAGATATCACACACTGAGGCACAGTTGGCGATGTTTTAGTTTGGGATCGTCTGGATTCGAGTATTCCAACTATTCTTCCTTTCGCAAACATATCTAATTAGGTTTTTATTGTACCCT
Source organism: Nephila pilipes (assembly GCA_019974015.1). Taxonomy (NCBI): domain Eukaryota; kingdom Metazoa; phylum Arthropoda; class Arachnida; order Araneae; family Nephilidae; genus Nephila; species Nephila pilipes. The sequence goes on from BMAW01074330.1 coordinate 68,624, forward strand.
CATTCGCTCTGTTTAAACATTAACAACGTTCCTTCACACATGGATTGCACGATCCTGTAAGAACTGTTTATGTTGATTGAGCCGGTATATCCACGTATCAATGTGATCATGGTGCTTTGAGCACGAAGACATTGACAGGGATATTCTACATACAGACAAAGTTTCACTTTCAACAGGTAATTTTCCACAAGTTACGTTAAGCATAATACGTAAAATGTAATATTTATTTACGTTTTACGAATTATGCTTCCATTTTTTAAACTTTTGAACACCAATGTATATATATATATATATATATATACACTTCATTAATGAGAAAAGAAGACGATACAAATTTTTCTATTACAGCCATGCCTTGAAAAATAATATCAATTCTTTGAGTAAAGCTTATTTATTTCATGTTGAATGAGAGAGAGAAAGAATATTACATAGAGATAGCAGTGGACGAGAGTTCACTAGCTTCCGTAGTTAAAGCAGAAGAGTGATAATAATCACATAATAATAATGAACAACAGCAGATGCGTCGCTTCGCCGTCGTGGCTACAGCGGAAGAGATGGGAATTTTCCTTGCTTTAAATTTATGTCCGAAAATTTCTTTACATTACGTGGTATTGGTTGGAGGGATCTTTAGGAATTTTAGTTGGAGAGGTTAAGCCTATAGGGAAATCTCCCTGCTAATTTTGATCCTGGGAATATGCCAGTTTATGCAGATTTTTCAGTGCACGATTAAATAAATTAGGTACTCAAATTTATAATCTTTTATAAATTTGGATATAAAGACGGAAATATCTTTATATCCAAAATATGGAAATAAAGATGAATTCCTTATGACGATAGTTAAGAATAAAATAAATTATGAAATTAAATTAAATTTGAGGGAAATCATATATATATATATATATATATGATTTGAATCCAGATAAAAAGTTTCATCAATCACACCTTTCTGTCAAAGACCCATAAGGGCTATTGGCAACGGACCTCGTAACTTTGAACCACGGTCAAGTGATGATCAAGCCATGTCGGATATCTTGGAATCCTTTCATTTTTTTTCTTTTGATGACTTCTTAATTAATTCTTCTCGTTGCCATCATCATATTTGAGTTCATCAAAGCAGTCATACTATATATCCAGATTGGTAGGGTAATCACCCATAATTTAAGTTTTAGAGCATGTGTGAAAATTTCTCGGATTCAGTACCATCATTTTACTGGAATAGGTTAACATAACTTTTGATAGTAAAATCTTGTATTCTATACATAAAAATTATGTTCGATATAAAAAAAATATTTTATAGTGAATATTCGAGATTCTTGAAGAAATGTTGATACACAAAGGTTTTCGATATTTAGAAGTTCGAGAGTTATAGAAGTTCAATTGTATATAGATTTCGGTGAAGCACTAACAGTGCTACCTTTCGCTACGACTGAGCAATTTTATCGATATTTTTTTAAAAAAATACTGATTTAGAATACATTTTATTTTAATAATGAAAATCATTAATGTACATTTCAATTTAAAAGTCAAGCTTTTACCAGGTAAACGCGGTGTCACTGCAAATGTTTACACATTATGAATGACAGATTTCGATACGAAACTGTCCCCAGTTTAATAAATTTTTGAATCAATAATTATTCTTTAAAATGACCTCCATTCCTTACGATCACAAAATAAGAAGAAAGCTGGGAGGAAACAATTCTCAGCCTATCGCCTAGTCATGTATTTTTCATCAGTGATCAGGCGTCCTCCTTTTCTTAATAATACATTACACTTCTCAGTGAAACACCCATATTTCCTTCCTCACTTCCCAACCCCTGATGATAAATGCCATGCATTGAACAAGTAGTCGAGAAACATAAATTTCAAGCCCCGGGGCGATAAATGCCTAATGCTGTAGATAACGCGTTGCAATTCTTCTTCGGTAAATCTGTAGCCTCTGAAGATTTAGTCAGCCATTATTTAATGTTCCTTTCCAAGTACTGCTACGAGAAAAAGTCAGCTGAAGCATGGAATGTGTGCTTGTTAAAAATGGATTTATGTTCGCTTTCAGGCTTAGCTGGGAATTTGATTTTATAACTAAAAGGTCAAGATTTACAGGAAGAAGTTTTTACGTTTCGGGGAAATCTTCGACAAAAAGGCCCATTTATGGGATTTTGCTTGTGTACAGACGGCAATTCACTTTATTGATATTTGAAATATAAAAGTACAATTGTTTTGGAGCAGAAATGGATTGTTATGTTGAAACGAGCCTATTGGGAACGTTTTGATGTATCTCTGGTATTAAAATAAAGAAAATGATTTAAAGTCGTATACACATATGCCCAGAGGGCATTTATGACATTATTTTTCAATGTATAATTTCTAATTTGCTGAGCAAAGTGTAGAATACTTAGAAATGTTTAATGATTTTTAAAATTAAACCTATACTAGATTAACAATAAATCCTCGGTGCGGTGGTATGTCAGATATACTGAATTAAGAAGTTAGGATAATGTGACATTATATTATGGCACTTTAAAATAATATAGCTTATAAATCTTTATGGAATAATTCTAAGATTATATGTATATATAAACGTAACTTTTTATTGGTTTAGTTAGAACAGTTACATCATTCTAAGGTAAGTTTATTCTTTTTAATAGTAATATATTGAGTTAAAGAATCTTTGATTGTTCGTTTGTTTTGGGTATTAACTAATTGTCTGTAAAGTAATTTGTTGAGTTATGTGGCTTGAAACGATGTAGCATGTTTAACCATGTCCGTCTCTCCAAAGCCAGACGCGGCCTTTTAAGTTTCTTTTATTTCCATTTGAATTTTTGAATTTTTTTTTTATAAACTTATTCGATGCAGAACACTATTGAGGAAGTTTTTCCTATGCTTTCTTTAATGAATAGTTTGTATTTGTTTCTTATCATTTGAACTATATTATGTATACATGCATACTTACTGAGAGTAAAGTATTTCCGACATTCATTTTTCTATAAATAATTCAAACATTAAAGCATTTTGTATTTATATCTATATAGAGTTAGAATGAAATGAAATAAAATTAGGAATGCTTTGAGCAACCTTAATAAGAAAGGAAAAGAAATTGCTGAGAAAGAAGGCTGAAAACAGTTACTTGACACTCGGGTGCTAATGCTAGATTGCATGGGGTAATAACAGCGTGTATTTAGAATCAATTTTAACTAACAGCACACACACAATCTTTTTTTTTTAAAAAAAACAATATTAACATTCCTTACATATCCAGAAAGTGGAAAAATCTATTTCTTTAAAAAAAAAAAAAAAAAAAAAAAAGAATAACTTTTTTCGAATTAACAGAAAAAAAGTAAATATTTTTAGAATTTATATCTGCTATTTTAACACTATTGTGTGAAATTTACGAAAGTTATGACAAAATCAAATATGTGTAAATTTAGAAGCAGAATATACCTCAATAAAAATATTATTTAGATATTAGAAAGAAAAATTAACACTTTAAAAAGAAAAAATAGTCGTATTATTTGCATTATACTATATGTTCAATGCTATGTTACATTATTTTTAATGCACTTTTCTGACACGAAATTTCATTGCACTGTTAACACTTAGCAAAGAAGCAATATTATTATTTTCATAAAAAGAAAGAAAAAATATATTCTTTGATAATAAATGAGTAATACAAAAATAACCATTTTACAGTAAAATAAATAAAATATTATACTTTTGAAAATAAAATACCTTGTAAATAAAAATGTTACATTTATTGCTAAATTCATCAAGGATAATTACAGTACCTAATAAATTTAAAAGTTACTTATTAAAAAAAATTTCAATGCTTTCAAATTAAAATTGTGGCTATTATGATTTGAACAACGAAAAGCAAATAATTCATACTCAAGAGAAAAACCCTCTTGTTTATTACTGAATTAAACAAAAGTTTAATTTAATTACTTAAGAACTCAACTCGCCCCCCCGCAGGCATAAAACACACGTCATTTTAAATAAATTATGACATTCAAATAAATTGAGAAATATATATTATTGAGAAGCATATATTTTTTTAAATTGAGCTATATAGCTAAAATTTTAAAAATATATATATGCTTTTGATTTTAGGAAAAAGACAATGGATTTGATACTGAATTTTTAACAGAAAAATTAATTTACGAATAAATTCCCTTGTTGATAATAATGACAATATTGACGTTATTATTAATAATAATTGAATTTATTATTGACAACAACGCTTTTAGAGAAAAATTCGATATTAGAGAAATCTCTATGGAGAGTGGATGTGGATATAGGTGTGCATGGAAAATGGGACTTTAGAATCCAGATTACCAGTTTTGCCGAATTATCAAGTGTCAGTTTAGTTTTAATGGGTGAATATTAAAGATATAAATCGCATTGTTAAAAAATTTAAGCGATTAAAACATGTTTTTAATGTGTTTGCGTAAAAAATCTGTGTAGATGAAATAAATATCTGAAAAAGTTTCCGATCAGTCCGGCTACTATAAAATTAAAATCGAACGCCTAATATTAATTTAAATCAATATTTCTGAATTGATAAAAACACAGCACAAAAGAAGGATTACAACAGTACGATGATAGTTATCACAAGTTGTGACGAGCTACTCTAGACGGATAATTACGCTTTATTTGTTTTATTTGCTCTTGAAGGACACCTAGCGGGCCTCAAGAGCATCTTACTTAGCAGCACATTATTCATTCATAGTTTTAAAAAATTCAGACACGACATGCAATCCACGAGAAAACGAGAAATACTGTACTGAAATGAAAACTGACGATCACGATAAACATCGGGAGAAAATGTGAGCAGCGCTGCGTCATGATCTGGCAGTCAAGGTCAACAAACTCTCGAATTCACACTTTAAAAATCCGAAAGCGAATGGCTCGAACGATGTCGGATTGCATTATATAATATACCGAGCCAACGAATTCCAGATTAAATAGATTACTGTATCTCATTAAAAATTATTGATTTAAGTGGGGATGTCGCATCTCAGATTTACATGTAGAATTTGAAATGTAATAACATTTGAATATATTGTTCGTGAAGTATTAAATACATTTTAAAACTTTTGTGTTTTCTTGTTTTAAAACTTTACATTTTCAGACGCGTATTATTCAACATCTTTTTAGAAATGGCAGTTACGTTTACCTTATCTTCTAATAGTAAAAATATAATAGTACGTTTTTTTAATTTTAGAACCTCTCTTTTTGCACTAGCTTAGGGAAGGCCAGGCCAATATTCCTGGGAAGAGTGCTACTATCTGAACAAAAGAAATCATGCGTGATACTTCCACCTTTTTCAACATAATTTTTTTTTTTTTAAATAATAAAAAAAAAAAAATACTATTTTTAAGCTGATTATGAGATTTTTGTAAATAGTGCATCTTTTTATATAAGTTTGAGTAGTGGAGATGTAAAAAATAATGTTACAAATAAAACGAAAACTCAAATTTACGTTTTATTGTCAATTAGCATTATAAAGGTTCAGTCAGTTAAGCCTAGGTATAAAAGAAAAGTGAATACCTTGAGGTCTTTTATCCTATATAATTATTAAGCAGTCGGTACTTTATTAGAATTATTTTTGAATTTATATTTCTTTTTACCAAGTCTTGAAGGATTAGTTCTTGAAATTGCCAAAACAAGATTTGGTGTTTTAAGTGCGTATCGGTTAATCCTGAGCGAAACTTTGATTTTAATATACTTATAATAGAAAACATTTGATCTCAAATATAGGTTTATCGTAATCTACAACAATATCCAACAGCCAAATCGTATAAACTTGGAAAATTGCTTATTGTTATAAATTTCCAAAATTCAAAACAATTTGTATCACTTGCAGTTGAAATAAGTTCGATTTAATTACTGTATAGAATAGTATAATGTTGTAGGTCAATAATTTCAATTTGGAGTTCAAGGAGGAGGGGGGCGACAACTAATATCTTATAAAGAAATTGAAAAAGGATTTTAGAAAAGATAAATTTTTCTTTTATCGCCTTGAAAATCATCAAACTTAGCAATGAATAAATCCTGCAAAATGGATATCATTTTTTTTTTAATTCTGTCATAGTTCAAAGGTTTCAGATTTTCAAAAAATTTTAAGAAATCTTCGTATGGCACTGTTAGGACTCCACCGTGCCTTACTATGGCATACGTGTGGAAGGTTGACCAATCTTACACTAGCTCCTTATTTCACATATCGCGGCATTTTTTAAGAACGCAACGACCATGCTTTATTGGCGCTTCCTGCATACTTTGAAGTATAACACTAATAATCTTGATACTATAGTTTACAAATAATAACGCTATAAATATTTCTGCTCTAATCAAACGAGGTAAGATCCATTTGATTTAAGAATACCATTCATCCACCATTTTGACTTTTTGAAAGGAGATTTCTGCACTTTTTTCTAAAATTATTATTATTGAGTTGATTTGATTACAATAACACAGGTTGAAAACAGTTTAAAACAAGAAAGCTTCTATCTGTATATTTCCTTTTCTTCTCTATCAATAAAAGCATTTTTAAAAATAACTTTTATGTATGTAAAAGATCTTAGCCAAATTACTAAAATGGTCATTAAAATACTTTCTTAAAAAACTGAAAAAAGTAGGAAAAAACTTTCTTTATTTTATCAAAGATTTCTTATTGCATTCCAATAATAAATTAAATTTCCGTGAAAGAATTGAAATCCCTCAGCCTTAATGATACATCCATAGATTCAAATTGATGATTCACAATAGGTTCGAAATCAAATAACACTTTACCTAAATGTTTGGAAATAAATAGAATTTATATCATCTGAATTCTAAAGCTTCTTTTTTGTTGTAATTAACTTTAAGTGGCTCTTCAAGAGCACTCTTTTTTTTTTTCCATGCTTCTTTTTCATGTGTTTTATTGTATGAATCAAAATTCGAATGTGAGAGAAGCAGCCACATTCGTTGTGAATTGCATTTAAAAATAATTTTTACTAAAAGATCATTTAGCTTTATATGTTAGATCAATTTATATTTTAAAGCAGAATTGAATTATAATTTTGATTCGGCAAACTCGGTCCGGAAGTCGAACTGTGGATTCGAAGAATCAGATTTATGAGAAACTATTTTTCGTCATTAGTTTTCTTTAGAATTTAAGAGAAAATTTAACATATATATATTTAATAATATCTTTATAGGCTCTTCCTTTAAATTTTATTTTTTCGAATTTATTAATTTTTAGAAACTTCCGTTTGGCAACACTTCTTATTAATTTCTCTTTACTCATCCTGCAACCATCGAAAGTGAAGGAAGTAATTTTTTTTTCCATCATTATTGCCCCTTGAGCTTTCTTATCTTGTACATTTCACGTTCCGGAAGTGATTGCTTTTTATGGATTCAGTTGGCGGTTTGTGTAAAGAGTCGATTAAGTCACTGGCCCCAGGAAATACGTCAGCTCTTTGGCCTGACGGATGGATTAGTGATTCAGTTATTTCGTCTGAGAAGAACAAAACATTGGGGCTAATATCTTGAAGTGTTTCTTGTGTGTGCTCGAAGTTAAGCACTAATGAACTTAAACTAATTATTACATCATCTGCTTTGATATTTTCAGAAATGAATATTACGTTACATTCGTTCAGAGGAAAATTATAAAATATAACCTTGCCCTTTATATAGAGCAAACTAAAGAATAATTTTCGTTGTAAAGCAAGTAATATCAAAAAAATTTAAGTCAATTCCTATTTAAATCAACAAAGATAAACTTTATTTTAGTTACTTTTTATTAAATAATTACAATTATTATAAATATGTTTATACATATGACAGAATCACAATATTAAGTGGCCAAAGAAATTTTTTTCCAGCGATCTACACGTTTCGTAACTGACGGTATTTATTCCTAAATTTATATTCTAATAAATATCTTATATAAGAGAAATTTTTTTTCTCCCGCATAAAACTAAAATTAATTATTTGAAAATCAAATAAAACAATTTATGCTTCGACGAGATTCGATCCGAAGGCATGAAGACTCTACGCCGACACCCAAATTTGTCATTGCAAGACAAATGATATAGTAGAAGCTTGTTTTTTAATTCATTAGGTAAATTAAATAGTTGGAATGCAGTTTAGCCCAACCATCCTTGGAGACAAGAATTATTTGGGG
>BMAW01074338.1:0-51836 GCA_019974015.1 Nephila pilipes
ATGTTACTGATATCAAATCTAGAGTCAGAAATGTTGCTATTTTGGTATCTAAGAAACAGCTTAACCACTTTCCTTAATACAAGTGCTCATGTGTAGTGTATCAATTTGTTATTAAATAAGAGCTGAATAAAATAATTTTTAAATAAATAATTAAGAATAACATCTAAGTTTTTATTCTTTTTATTTGGATCTAGAGTGTGTAGTCGGCCCCCAGAATACTGATTGATAGTTAATGCGCACCTTAGGCTGAAAAGTTTGGAGTCCCCTGCTCTAGACCATTAATGATCATTTACCGCTATTTGCAAAATGCGATGTAATCAATATCGACATGCATATTTTTTGTCTTATATTTTCTGACTAAAATAATCTCCGGCATGAGAATAAATACACAAATTTCCGGTTGGTATAACACAGCAAATTTATAGTTTTAGATTTTACATGTTAAAAATGTCAATATTATCATTTATATACTTATTTTCAGAAAACTGTCTTTCTTTTATTGAAAATTGGCCAAGGGGGTCTTAAATAAAAGATTTTATGCTATGGTGCATAAATAGATCAAAAATTTGGTGAATGGGGCTTTATTCAGAACAAAAAGTATTATTTGAATTACTTTTAGTTACTTTTCAGAAACGGATTACAGTAAATAAGTGATTCTTAAAAATGTTTACATTAACATTTAAAGAGCTAAATAGGTTTGAAGTACTTTAAAAAATGAAATCCAAGCAGAGAAGTTCTAATACAAAGTTATTTTCAAATGTATCGTCTTGTAAGAAGTTTATCCATATTAAAGTATATATTTTTTTTATTTTTATTTAATTAAATTATTTTTTTATTTTTATTAACAGTTATACCTGTTTTAACACAGGTCTCATAATCACAAATTCTTTAGCTCTATAAATATTTTTTGCTTTCATAGCAATTCTAATGTGACCTAAAGTAACATTCTAATTACGTAAAAGTGAAAAAATAAAATTTTAAAAAAATAAATGAAACTTTTTCAAAATAAGGCAACAATTATACTTGTATATTCAAATTCCTAATCAGTTCCATGAAATTTTTTCTACACGAAACTAAAAATTATATTAAAATGTTATATTCAGTTGTTCTGTGTAATGTTTTGAAGAAAATAACCATATGAATTATCTCGCTTTAATAGAAAAAATAAGTGAGGTTCTAAGGTTTAGAATGATATATTTATGACTGGCAGGGGCTTATTTTACAAACAGTAATTATGAAATCATTATTTGCTTTACAAAATCTATTCCAAGAATGATATTAATGGAAATTAAGAGGATAAAACTTTCGCTTTATTTCATAATTTTTTTTTTCTAAAAAGTCAAATTCTGATATTCTTCATAATTTTTTTTTAGTTTTTTGTCAAACATAATTATTTCATATGTATCCTTTTAAAAAGGAAGAAAAAATTAAAATGGGATACCTTTGAAAACGAAGGAATGGAATTTTCTCCTTAAAATTAATTCCATGCTCCTAAGTAGAAAAAAATTGCCCTGGAAAGATTCCAGCGGAACATTCATGCAAATACGAGTATAAGAAAAAGAACTCTTCTCTCAATGGACGAAAATTGTGAAAATTTTGTTTCGTTCAATCGTTTCTCACCTAAAATAAAATGAAAGAACTAAATGCTTAAAAAATGCAACTTCCAAAGAAAACAGAAATTCTACATTACAAAAAATCAACTTCTTGACTGCTTAATTTTTTTTGCAAAGATGATTCTATAGGAAAATTATTTCCATTTTATATTTTTATTCAATAATTTTTACAACCTGTGTGTTTTTTTTTTTCTTTTTTATAGCAGCATAGTATTAAGGAGTATAAAGTTTTACATAAAATCTATTAAGATGAAACATACAATTATTCCTATAGAAGATTTAATTGATCCCTTTTTGTTAACTCTGTATTTTATCTTGCCTTTTTTTTCCTTTTAAACGAATGGTATAGTATGAAAAACATTCGACCGAATGATGTTTTAAGCTTTCCTATTATTTGTCCATGAATTTTCATACATTTGGTTAAAAGCAAAGTGTATTATGTATAAATTAAGAAGTTTTCTATTTACTGAATGTTATTTAATTGAAATTTATTTTTAATCATTTTAATTTTTTAAGCTCTTATTCTTTTGAAACTGTATTAAGATGCAAAATTCAATGCATACTAAATAAAAAAAAAACATTTTTTTTCTCCCAAAGTTATGATCGTCTATTTTCTTAATATATAATTTGCATTTTTTGTTGAAACAAAAATTAATAAATTTTACTTTAATTACTTATTTTGAATCATATTTTTATTTTTTAATTCTTGTAATTTTTTTTTTCTATTTTGGAAACTTGCGGCAACAAATTTATACATTAAATACAGAAAACACTTGGATGTATGGATATAATAATCTGAGATAAGAACTTATGATTTGCATAATTTTACTTTCAATTTATGAAAACTTTCAGAGAAATAAGTAATCAGAATCCAATATACTAATCCACTTAATTATTAAAGAAATTAATCATGGTGAAATTTTAATCCAACATACAATAAATAAACATTTAAACTTAAACTAGCGGAAGTATATTAAATTTTTAAGACTGTTGATATTAAATATTTTCTTCCGTTTTGAAGCATTCAATTGCAAACCAACTCTGTGAAATGTTATATATCAAATATATATCCTTCGGGTTTTTTTCTAAGTATCTTTTTAGGATAATAAATACTATATAGTGTTTAAATATAATATTGTTTTATTGAAGACGATCTTTAAGCTTTTACAAAGAGTCACCTTTTAATTTTGACACAGTTTTTGAAGATTATTGTGAAGCACTCATTTTCCTAAATTCAACACAACACTTAAACTTATGATAACTTGAACAACCATTTGAATTAAATGTATAGCCCACACATTCCAGAGCATTCCACGTTTTGCCTTCAAAAAATTGTGTTACCTACGTCCTTCGATTCATCGGATCGCGGCTCCACTAATCAAACGATTCTACTATGTTGATCTACTACTTAACTTTAGAAGTATTAAAATACATTATCTGTTCAACAATTAGACTAAAGCAGATAGTCATAAGAATCTCACTAGACTAGCGAATTTAAATGAATTTCCTAACATACCATCTTTTCAGTTTGATAAAATGGCAAAATAACTCAATAGATTCAAATTCAATAAATTCCATAAATTAATATATTTTAAAAAGACATTTCCAACTAGAATAAACGCGCTTTAAGTTTAGAGGACATACATTGCCTTTTCGTGTTTTTTGTTTCTGATGAAAAGTCTGAAAAGATTCAAAAATATTTTTTTACAGAAACTAAAAAGAATAATATAAATTTAAATAATAGATTTTTGACTTAAAATTCAATTAAATAAAAGAATCAGACAAAAATATTAAAATTTGTAATAGGTTAGGACATTCACACACAAACTTTTTTTATTGCAGAATTTCTCTGTACTTGTAGTTTGAAAATACCATTAATTTTAATATTAAATATGCCTTTTATTCCTTATGAATGAAACATTGCTCAAGTAAATAGATTGTCAGTTTTGTAGTTTAAAACTAAAAAATATATATATTTCTCTAGCTCATGCTTGTTGTTCTTGGACTTTTCATTCTGATGTTTTTGTTTATTATTGACATGAAAATATTTTTTTGTCAAGTCTTTGTGTGTCAGAGATACGGAGTTTCGTAAACATATTTTCTTACATCCTTTAATTTCCAAACTGTTTTAAAATTCATAATACATAGAAGATTAAATTTTATATCAAAAAATAAAATAACTTTTAATGGTTATCATCATAAATTTTTAGTGGTAATATTGAAAGGTATACATTTAACAACAGAAATGACATTGTTGCAAATTCGGTATTATCATTTCTTTCTAATCCAGTAACGAACTTAAGCCGCTTAAGAATTAGGTTCACCCAGAATTCTTTTATTCAACAACTAGACTTTTATTTATTGTAGTTACGAAATAGAGACATTTTTTTAAATATTGTTTTCTGAAAAGGTTCGTACACAAACTCTATTTATTTTTATATTTCATTTGGAGTACTCTCAGATATGTGATCAAGCAAACACTAAGCATTTCATGTATTTAGCATTTTCTACATTTATGTTTGCCAAACATTAACTGTTAATAATAAACTGCTTGTGCAAAGATTATTGGCTCGCTAACAATTTAGATAAGACTATTCATACAAATTTCAAACGTTTTGGGATTAAATATTATATTAAAAACCTTCTATTTTAGTAATGGAAAATGTAGTTTGAAAAGGTGAAAACAGTTGAATAAAAAAAAATTTCTCAGAATCAAAAATTTAAAACCTGTGTTAAATCTTTTATTTCAAAATTATTTATCAATTCCAAAGTACCTAAAATAACATTATTGAATTTTTATGAAAATAAATATTTCAGTATTTTAAGAAAATGAGGATTTTCGAAACAAAAGTTTAATAGCATTTCTTTATCATACATTATTTATTATAAATCTCTTAGCAAATATTTTTATACTTTCACTCATATAAAAATTCTATAATATAAATTATTTTACTTTTCTTCACCTTGTAAATTATGATTAAAATTGTTTCATCTCGTAATAATGATCAATCAAATTATAAAACACAAGACTAGTGTATGAGAAAATTAACAATAAACGTAAACTATCCATGAGTAGAAAGATTTAAAATTATGAATTTGTTTTTAATGTCTAATAAAAATATATGTCCCCTTGAATTTAGGTAAAACTATGTTCATAAAAGTATAATGAAAATTTAAAAAAATATTTCCTGATATTTCTAATGATTCTCCATATTCGTTGCTTATGATTTCAATTATAAACAATTTTGTTCAAAGAATGGGAAAAAAAATTTATTTTATTTAAAATAAATTAAAAATCAAAATAATTTCTTTCATTGATTTAAAAAAAATTCATTAAGATTGCGTGGTCTTACATTAGCATATACTTTTATTATAAAGCAAATATTTTGTAAATACAGATTTTGTTACAGAAGAAATATATTAAAAAGTTAATATAGAGCAGATAATTACATTAGCAAATTAGAATCTTTAAATTCTCTATTTTATTTGCTGGCCATGTATTTATTTAGAAGAAACTTTCGTTAACTGAAGCTTAGCTTAGTTTCATTTTTATTAACGTCACACAAAAGCACCACGAGAGCTATTGGTGATGGAAATCGTAATTTTGAACATCGGTCAAGTGAGGAGGACGACACCTGAGTTATAACCACCTCTCCTAAATTTCCCACCATGCCAACGAGAGGATTTAGGCCCCTACAGGTTTATAGAGCTGGCTACACGGCGGTCTTTAGCAGCCAAGGATCGAACCCGCGACTGAATGCAAGCTGCTGGCCATGAATGGTAAAACATTCAAACTAGGCTGCCGCGGCCATTTCGTGAATTAAAATATAGTAGTATTAATTTTAGAAGTTGAACAAAAGTTACCATTATTTACATATAAGACAAATTTAGAAAAAAAATATGATATATGATGTTTAAATCATATTTATTTGCATTTATGAATATTTAATTATCATATTTAACCATAGAGATAAAGTTTTTATTTTATTTTATGGGGATTAAATTCGTCCATCATATTATGTACTAATGAAACAAATAAATATCTGCAACCAAAATAATAAAATGAATAATAATAATAATATATATATATATATATATATATATATATACATACATATGTGTGTGCGTGTGTAAACAAATAGTTCAATTCATGTTTTAGGTGTTACAACCATTTTTAATAATTCTTTTTTTGATGAAGACAATTAGGGCTGGGTTCTAAAACAACACTGCTTAACAATCTAAAGCCAAAAAAAGTATTAAATATATTTTATTTTTCTACATTATTCTATTTTCCAAAAATTTAAAGTTTTCAAAATTTTTCATATTTCTTTATACTTTGTTTGATTTTTTATTCTTCTGATTTATAATTATTTAGTAATTCTAATAATAATAATAATTTCTCTCTCTCTCTCTCTCTATCTATCTATCTATTTATCTATATATATATATATATGTGTGTGTGTGTGTGTGTGTGTGTACATATACAATTATATATATATATATATATATATATATATATATATATATATATATATATATATATATATATATATATGATTCGGTTCTGCAAAAGCAAAATAGAGAACATTGTAGGTTTACAGGAAAAATTGTGTGAAAACCAATCTTCTATAGACCAAATAAAGTTTTGAGTCAATATTCAATTTTGGCACTCACTTTGATTTTCCATTCTCCTTTTACACAAATGGTATTCCAATGGAGAGCACGCTACTCCTTTTTGTGCATTTTATGCAATACGCAGTGTGCATTGCTGAAAAATATTCTTTCAGAAACTAACAAAACTTTTGTAAAACATATTTTTCCATACCATTCAGATAAATTCTACTATTTCATTCTGCACGATATGATAACGAAAAGCACCTTTTTCTCATATTGTTTTTATTTCAAAAAGATAATTTAGTTTTTTGTGTCAACAAACTCTAAATTTTCACCTCTGTTTTACTCAGAGTAGAATTGATACTCTTTTCAGTTCAATGTTTATCATTGGTTTTATTTGTTGTATATTTATATTTTGTATAATAAAATAAAATTAAAATTCACTTCCAGTAAAATTTACAAATGCGATTATGTTTTTACCAAATTTCAATATGTTAATGTAGGGTATAATTATTTTTATAATTTTCATTTCCTTTATTTCGAAGAAATACGTTAATTACTTATTTTACAGAATTATTATTTATTATATCAATGGAAAAGCAAAACAAGGATAATGAGGTATAAACCTCGTAATTTTGAGCCACTGTAAAGTTACGAGGATGACATTTGCGCTGTCTAACTCATCTCCTAACTTCCATACCACCCCAACAAACGAACGCGTAGCGTCAACATATATAAAATGCATTAGTCGCAATACGAAGTGTGTATTTATCGCATCATGATTCAAACCCATGACTCGGCGAAAACTACACCAACAACGAGCTCGTGATCATGACTACTCGGCTACAGTGATAATAACTTTTAGCTTACGTATACTGCAGATTATTATTACCTTCTTTGTACACTGAACATGTACAACAATTACGTAATGAAACTTTTAATTCTGAGTTTTTATGAATTTTATGAAACAGTATAGCCTGCTGCATCTAACTTAACTGCTAATATACTTCACTTTAATTGGTAGATAAACGTTTCATTATAGAAATTAATTAAAACACATACAGTTGTTCCACCCATTTGCTTTTGAAAAAACTAACTAAGAGTTAATAGTATATGAAGGATTTTTGAAGTGTTAAAAATTTGGATATAATTTTTTTTTATTTTGGATACAATGTTAAACTTTTAGATAAGAAGCTATATATATATATTGTTTTGAAAACAATTCATATATAAACTATTCCGGAATGCTCCTTTTGCTTACAATAAATAACCTTACATATTTGAGCTAATATTTATTAAATTACATATTTTTAAATTCATTCTGCTCCAAATACAGTGAGTAAGTCATCGAATCTCAGAAAACTGAAATAATTAATTAATGTAATATTTTGTTCCATTAACTTCAAATCTGCGTAGATGATATACAGTTTTTGCTGTTTAAGAAATTGAGATTCGTATGTTTACACTTAGTTTTAGCTATGTTGAATGTTTGACAATAATCCGTACTTTTATATCTAAATTGAGAACATGTTTCATTTAATTTATCTTGTTCTATTGTTCACTTTGTAAGGAGACGATAACACTAATTCACTTTAATAACATGTTTTGATACAAAACATTAACTTTTAGTATCTTTGCTTCCTTATTCGGAGATTAAACATCTATAGATCTTCAGCTTCTCCTTCATTCATTGTAAACTAGAGAAAGTATTCGTTTAAATCTCTAGAAATTACCTCCATGAAGAAAATAGGTTTAAGTCAGTATTCGCTTTCTGTTGTTAAGAACCAAAAGCAGAAAATATTATTTGGTGAATATGGTTAAAGAAAATATTATTCGGGAATTGTGGCTGCTTTACATGTAATTTTAATTCAAAATGTTAATTTTTACTAAATATATTTGACTCTTAAGGCAGTAAAACATTTTGTTGTTACTATATAAAGTGGCCGTTATAATGAAGTTTACAAATGTTAAAAAATCCCTCATATATATATATATATATAATATAATATATACTACAAGACATGAGATTCGAAACATGATGAAAGGAGCTCTCTAAGTGTAACAAAAAATGAATAGGAAGTATGCACAAAAAAAACAATTACAATTTAAAAACAATTGAATGATTAATTCAACATTTCGATAGTGATGAAGTCAGTAATTCTTTGATCAACTTCGGTTCTGGATACTAAGTGTAACATAATGTGACATAGAATGTTCCTGGTTTTATTCTGTGGGATTTCTTAATTAATATCTCCAAATGTTGGCTAAATCAGCAATGTTCTCGAATGGCTAAATTCGTCTTCCTATCTAATCTCAAATTTGTTCTAAAGACGAGAGTTGTGGTGACCTGGCTGGTCGAGACTATTCAAATTGACAAGTATCACTTGATGCCAGATATTATCTTGTAGAAAAGTAAATCTAGGAAGGAAGAGGGAGGCATAAAATGAAGGCAGCATACCGGGAACTAAATTTTTGTCTACGACCAGGTGTTAATGTGTCACTATTCCCTAGCAAAGTTGTCTGACTGTCCAAGATATAGATCATGACGTTTTCCCACATCCAAGACCATAATGATTTCTTGTGGGTCTATGAGACATGTTTAAAATGGCTAGATTACTAAACTATCATAAGCATATTAAGACCCAACTACGCTGTTCGTTAGGACATGGTAAGAAAGAAGACTCACCTCTAATCCCCCAACCGGTGAATTAAAAGTTGATCGAGCTCAGCATAACCGTAGTTGGATTTTACAGTGTACGGGAGTGGCTGGTCCAAAACTAGATATTACTGTCTCAAAAGATTGGAAATGATGTTGTAGTTTATTAAAGGAGAAATCATTCAGCGCATGGTCTATATCAATGAATTCATCACTGCGACTGCTGAATCTTCCCTTTTTCTTGTGGTTTCAGATTGACCGCTGCCGTTCTTATACCGAAATCTCCACTATTCACCTTGTCTTTCAGGCGTCCAGAAAATGCTACACAGTTTCAAACAGCGCAATTTGCCAATGTGGCCAATTTCAATCGGAGGACTTAACCTCTATCCAACTCATATATATGCTCGTTATTTCTCATCAAAAACCATCATTCTTACTCTGGTCCAACAATCAACATACAACAGTCATTTTGACCACATAATAAATCAAATCATGCCAAAAGTGTACAATCCCCACACTATGTTTTGTTCGATCTGTGGAATTAAGTCATACAACTATTCTGAAAGAGCATGACCGTGGTAGCCTAATGGCAATGGTCACAGACTCGCGGACGGCGTTCTTTTCATTGAGTCATGGGTTCAATCACTGATTCCTCTAAAGACCCGCCATTTAGTGGATAGATGCAAGTTAAATCTGGTCCCAAGTCCTCCCATAGGTGTGAAGTGTAAATTTGGGGAGGAAATTGCCAGTTCAGGTACCGTCCTCATTACATGATCAAGGGTTCATAATATAGAAGTCCATATATATATATATATGGGGGGAAACAACATCGTGAAATATAGATATGTAGATTATTAAACACAAAATTTTTTAAAATTATTTAAGACAAAAAGAACAAAGGGAAAAAATAAATAGTTAAAGAAATAACCAAAAATCAAGTTACTAAAATAATAAATCAACCTAATATTTACTTAAATAATCAAATTATCTCAAATTTAAAATCATTGCAAACTATAAAAAAAAATCAAACCAATTTATAAAACAAAGCAAAATAATAAAAAAAGCAACTATTCCATACATTGAACAATCTTCCATAAGTTTGAATGGAATACTCGTAATGTTTATACTGTTCTAATAATTATACTTTAGTTAATTGGAATTTAAAAATATAACACACCCACATTTATAAATATAAATTCCAAAAATATACTACGTATTTTTCTGTTTTGTTATATTTTTGGGCTATATCCGGATTGCTTGAGAATATATGTTTCTTTTCCTACAGTTGTTTTTTTTTCTGTTTGAAAATTAATAATTTATGCTAAAAAAAGTTTTTTCAAGACGTGTTGAAGATTTTATTATATTGTCAGTACATCTACTTTGTAAATATTTAAGCTTATGATTGATAACTAAACAACTTTAAATACCTGTTTTATGGTTGTATATTAATGAAGAGTGTGTAGTTTATCTAATACTTTAATTCTATTAATGCCTCTGAAAAAGGGCTTTTTGAAAGAAATATTAGATACCTGTTACCAACAGCCTATTTCAATTTTTTTGTGTGGAAATTTGACTGAATTAAAATTATTGAAGTACAAATTCATCTTTGATTTCACATAGATCATAAAGATTGTAATTTAAATTATATCTGACTTTTTGCTTATAATTAATTAAATGAATTAATATCTGGTTTCAATGCAGGAGGATTTATAGGTAACATTTTTTAATGTTACCTATAAAGTTACTACTGTATTGAAACCAGATACTTCTTTAAGCTTCATAGCACAGATACAAGAAGATCGTGATATTAAATTCACACAATACACGCTACTGATAAATTCATACGAGCAACTTGACGGTTAAACCGTGCAGTAGGTATAGCAGCAATCTCTGATCTCTGGAGACTATACGTAATAAGAGCGTAAGTGAAATCCGTGTCTAATTACTAGTACCTTAATCATTTGTGATTAATTCGTATTTAATTGCAGACATCGTTCTCAAGGCTTCCTACTCGAATGCACCCTACTGTTTGAGCTTTAATATCCTCTTCTGGGTATTTTTCAATCCTTGAAAACAGGGTGCTTGTTGGTAAGAGAGAGTAAAGAGTATTGAAGTTGTACCATCAGAAATAAAGAAAGACTCATACAAGTAGAATATTTGATTAGCATTGACCAAAATCGTAAAACTTGAATCCATATTCTAGATTACTATCACCTAGAAAACTACGAATAATTCGTTTTGCTATTTTATTTCATGTGTATGTGATTGAAGTCAAAATGTTATCAAATACTTAAAAACGTTTTTACTGCAGTTGTATTGAGACTTGGATAATTTATACATCAGTTTATAACTTAAAATGTAATACATAACTGAATATTTAAAAATAAAATAGGACAAACCTTATTTGAAATAAATTCTGACATTTCGTCTAGTATTTCTTAAGGATATATTTCTTTTCCAAATTGAAATTTTATTTCAAAAACGTTATATTTTTCTTTGATATAGACATTATTTATATTAAATTATTAAATGAAATGTGATGTTTATTTTAAGGGAATTTCATTTTAGAGCTGAATTCTAGTTATATTAAAATATTGCATGTAGCGTGTAGTTAAAATATTTATAAATGAATTCATTCTCATTATTGAACATAGATTGATGATAATAAAAACATCTATACATCGTTAAAAATATCCAAAGAGTTAACAATAACCTTTTTAAGAAAATATTATTTAGCAAATTATAGTGTTCGCTTAAAATTTTCTAATAATTTAATACACTTATTTCTCAAATGAATTTTAAGTGTTTGATAAAAGTGAACTTTATTTTATTATAATAAACTTATTAAATAAATACCCAGCTTTTATCATTGGTCGATATACCAAAATGATTGTTAGAAAATGATTCTCGTTTAAATTTCATAAGAAATCTGATGCAAGGTACCGAAAAAAAAAATGTTACTTAGATAGGGTAAAGTGAGATAAAGTTATAATATTCTGTGAAGTTTTATAGTTGTGAGTAAATTCGAAAAGTCATCCCCATCAAGAACCAGTTGCATTTCACAACAGATGCGATGACTTTTTTATTATAGATTTTAGTTCCAACAGAGCTTTTCTTCAACGGAAACAATATCAAGAAGGGAAAAGTCGTAGTTCCTGTAACAGTGGCGTTATCGAAATTGTCCCAAGTACTGTAATGCAATTCCGATACGAGGAATGATTCTTAGAAGATCGAAGGCAACAACAACGCATCTTCAATCGATATATAGTACTGTTTTGGCTTTTAATTCTTTTTTTTTTTCCTTCAAAACTCCTTGTGAACACTTCACATGTACACATTTAAAGAGAATGTGAAAGAACAACATGAAAAGAAGATCAATTGTCCACCGATTGATTGAATTTAGAGAACACTATACTTTTCATTCTGGTATTATTTCGTGCTCTTCAAGTTTTAAGTTGTTTTGTGTTTATTCTATGAGTTGTTTTAATGATTCAATATAAACTTAAATATACTTTGTAAAACAAATATTCTTTGGATAGGTCTGAGAGTTATTTAAAAATCATGTCTATGTATTATCTCGCTTTTTATCGATTTTCTAAAATTTTCATTCTTTTGAAAATTTGAAAGCGATTTTTTGTAAACTCTGATATAGTATTACGAAAATATGCATTTTGTGCGCATGGTTTAGTAGTTGCAACTTACTATAGCATTCTACGTGTAAAAAGTACCTCACTAAAAATCTAATTATTAGTTTTTAAAATGACACCTTGAATTTGAAATGTATCTAAGTAACAGTTATAATAATTCAAATACTACTCAGTGCTTATGCAGAATAGATTACTAAAAACAAAAATATAAGTAAATAAAACATTTATGTTCGCATATTTTTAAGATTCTTGAAAGTGTATAAATTTTTTTGTAAATAATACACTACTATTTTAATAAAATTTGTTTTTATTCTCGCAATCTTTTTTTTTAATATCCTTTAACGTAAAAGACTTTCTAATTGAAATTGAAATTTTTATGAGTAAAGAGAGTGTTTATGTGTAAAAAGAGGACTAAGTTTAATGGTTTAATGTTTAATTTAATACATGTTTCACAAATACCACAAGAAAAGAAATTTTGAGATACATTAATGTAACAATTAATATGATTCAGCACATTTTTTTTAAAATGTTTTAGTCGGAATTATAACATTTTCTTTTCTTTATAAATTTCGTAATTTTAGAAGATTTTGAAGAAAGAAAACGAAAGATATAATCATAATTGAATTTTATATGTGGAAAAGAATATATGTCTTTAATAAAATTTTGATTTAATTTTATGAATTAGGAACTAAAGTTGTGAAATTTTAAATTAAATGAAATAATGTTTTTCTTTCTTAAAAAATAAAGCTATGTTAGAAAAAAAAATGAGCAAAACACATAATTCCTATTACAATTACTTCAATTACTAGCAATTGCAATTCAACTGAAATCCATTTTTAACTATTTGTGAGTATTAATTTATTAAATTCAATTAATGTGGTTAGTAAAATTCTTTGAAAAATAGATTAAATTTTGCAAGAGCCATTTTGCTTTCACACCCTTTTTTGTGTAAAGTGTAATACATTTGGATTAAAAAGTGATTTAAATACTTTATCTAAGAAAGTTATGGTATGAAATATAAGACAGATTTGAAATTAAAATAGTGTGAGTTTATATTTTTTTATCTTCAACTCTTTTTTTACTTTTATATAACTTAATATGCTACACTTAGAGTATAACTTAGACAAATTATTTGGCTTTGTATTTTTTATCATGACATTCAAATACGAAAGAACAAAATAATGCGTAACGAATAATAAAATTGAGACCACATATGAATTCTTTATGAATCTCAGAATTAATCAAGCAATCGATATTGTTTTAATTAAAAATGAATTTATAAAATTTAGTCAAAAGAGTCTTTATCATTCATATTAAAGAATGAAAACTTTGCTAGTATTTGAACACTTTGATGCAATCAAAAAATTTTAATTGAATAAATATAAATGTGCGATTCTTTTAATAAAGTTTTAATTTATTTTTCTTTTGATATCAGTTATTTTAGTAACAAAAATATAATACTGTTTAAATAGAAAAATGCTTACCTTTGCTCAAATATCGATTTCCTGCACAGAAAAAAATCAAAATTGTTATTGCTTTTCATAATTCCGTGGTTTAATACATTAATATTTTATTTTAATATTCTTAAGTATGTAGTTACAAAAATGTTAATTTTAAAAATTAGAATTTAAGAATTTCTTTAAATACTAGGCATCATACATATTTCAAATGGGAAAATACTTATTTTTTCAGCATTTGAAAATAATTAAATAAATATAATTAATTAGGTCTCAAAAGTTGAATTTTTTGTTTTGAAGGAAATTAAAAATTCAGTCGCTGTGGACTAATTATGTTAAAAAAACATGCATTGAGTGCATGTAACAGTTAATTATTTCTGTGTATAAAAAGCATCTGCTAGCGGTAAAAAAAGTGAAGGAATATTCAGTGAAAACAAAAAATCCGTTCAAAATTTGAATTTAATTCACTGCATGAATAAATTATTTGACAAAAACTTTTATTAATGTAAAAAGACAAAATAAAGAGTTTACTAAACATCACAAAATAGTGAGTTTATTAAACATGACAAATACTAACTTCTATTTTTCTTTTCAGTTTGATAATTTCTATATAAAATTTTGTACTTTGAAAAATCCAATTTATTTTCATTGCTAAGTTTTAGGATGCAGTATTTATAAAATATTTTTTGGATGTGTGTGTTTTTAATTCTTTCAAAGTGTTAAAGAAAAATTTCTAAGAATTATGAAATTTTTATAAAATTTCTAACAGCTACTGGTACAAAACATTAATTTATATTGAGTCCATTGAAAGTACATGAAAATGGCATTTAGTTATGATTTAAATAAATTTCTTTTGCTTATGTGAAAGCGGTGCAGTAGCCGAGTGGTCATAGTCGCAAACTCTTTACCAACTTTGTTTTCATGTTTACATTTCCCGTATGCCTCTAAGAACTCATCGTGTCACGGGAAGAGATGCACGTTAAATCTGACAACAACCATGGTCCTTACATTAGAATGGTATGGAAATTTGGAGAGTAGGGTGCTAGCTCAATATAATAGTGTCTGACCAAAGCTCAAAATTACTAGTTCCGTCACCAGTAGCTTTCGTGTTTCTTCTGTGACGTTAATAAATAATAAATGAATTAGTTCATAAAATATCTTAATGGCTTTAAAATAAGCATTTCTTGTGTGCTTTTAACAAGAAAAAGAAGAGTAGAATGGTTCAAAAATATTTTCATTATTTTAAATTCATACAAAATATACACAAAGGATGCAAAAGAAACACTGGATAAAGAATAAAAAACACCTACTGAGTTCACAAATTTATTTTAAAGACATATGTGAAGGTTTTATATGTAAGAATTTTTAAATCAATAGTTTGATTGACGAGCTGAGTTTCATTATAAAGCAAAAATCGTTATATGTTTTATAGCTCTAAAGAATTTCTAAAATATATTGAATGAAATATATTATCAAGCTTATAATAAAAGTATTATAGCGAAACTTTTATGAACGTAAAATTGTAATTGTCTGTTATTATGTATTACTGCAAGCAAATATATAGCTTTGATTCAAAGTTACGAAAGTGAAAATAAATAATTTCTGAATATCTCTTTAACACAATCAATTTGTTGATTTTACTTTAATTTGCAGGAGAAAATGAAAGTAAAAGTTTTGATTTTTATTACATATTACTAAGATACTTTTTACTAATTAATAATAATCTTATTTCCTTATATTTGATTAACTTCTTTATAGATTTATTTAAAAATCATATAAAATCAGCGCAACTTAATAATGTTAAGGATAACTACGAGGTAGAGATCAATATTTAATCCCATTGTTAATACAGGATGTGTTGTCTTCAGTGGCCAATTCATTAACATAAAGTGATTAAGAACCAAGCTTTTCTACTAAATAAAACTGACAAACATAATCCTGGTTATTTAACTTCAATGAAGACCAAGAAAACCTTTCACAAATACAAATATTCTTTTTTATTTTTTTTTTCAGAACTACATCTCAATCACTGATGGAAGTATGCTAGTCCTGCACTAAGACTCATAAAGGAAACCATTAATCATTGATAACACTTGCATAGAGTTTTAATCCTTAAAAGTCCATTAGTAACCACATGATTTTGAAGAATGAAAGTGAATTACAAAATCAGACTAAAGTGACTGGATTAACAAAGCACTACAGTTATTTTTTAATATGTTATTGACATTTGCGAAACAGATAGCAACGGAAAACTCGTGATTTATAGCGTAAAGTAGAATACGAGAAGAAGTAATAAACAAAAAGTGCTTAAGAATCTAAGAAACGTAAACAAGAATTTTCAAATGGATTTAAGGGTTTCAGTCCTAAATAAAGTGCTTTTCTTACCATACATACATTACTCATTATTTAAGTCCAATTCTTCTCATGTATAGAATAAATTCCTTCCTAAATATTAAATTACACTGAAATACTTACATATTGTAATTCTCAGTGAAGAAATATTACTGAAAATCACAAAACATTAAAATGTTTCATTTAACGTGATTTATTTCAATTTTAAATAAACAGTATTAAATCTAAGGTTTTGAAATGCTCAATATAAAGAGATTATCGTAAGTTTTATGTATATTAATTTAACATCTGTACACTCTGATGACATCACAATGACAGAGCTCTCCAATTCTACATTATCAAAGTTCTATCAGCTCGAATTGTCTTTTCAGTGCAATCAGAAACGAAAGTATCAAAATGTTGCTATCTGTTAAGTAGTTTTTTCAAAGTAGAATATGTTAAACATTTGTTAACAATATGTATATATCTAATGCTAAATAAAATATTGAAGAAATTTTTCATATTTGTATAATATATAATAAATTGGAGAATTACATTTTGACAGTAAATTTAGGATTAAGCTAGGGATGTAAGTAATCTAGTAGTAAGTATGGAATAATTTACCAATTTGAAAGGAACTATGAAAACATAAGTAAAGAAAATATGAGGAAGTTGAGTCCTTTTCACCTTATGATAATTATATTATTTTTTTTTCGATAAAAGATTTTTCTAATAGTGAAACAATAACAGAATGTTATTTTTAGTTTAAATTTTAAGGATGTAAAAAAGGATAAAAGAATAATTTCAGTTCTTACCAATTTGAAGGTATTTGAGGAAACCTTTTTAAAGGAAGACTATATTAGCTCTTCAGAATTTCACCAAACTATACAAATACTTCGCGAAAGAGAATAAACTCTAATGTTACAATATCAATCAATAATTTTCAGACGTATGAAATAGAAAATTGTTCTATTTACAAAAAGATCGGATTTTCAAACAAATATCAAAATTGCTTCTCTGCGCAATTGATAGATTTCAAAATTTGAAATGTTGACTGAGACATGCTAAATTATTTCTTCAAGAGATCATTCATAAAGAAAATTAAAATCATAGTTTTCATTGGATGAATTCACTTATATGCATAATTCAGTTCCATTACAATCTATGCTATCTAATCAACAAGTAGTTGAAAGGAATCAAAGAAAAAATATTTCTTTATTATGAAACAATAGCTTGCCATGGTGACATAGAGTATTCATTCTTGACTGATAATTTAATTATGGGTAATCTCAACTTTATGGGTAACAAAAGTATTTTATGCGGATCAAAGTACATAAGAAAATTTGTGAAAATCTAAAACTTCATAGTTAAAAAAAATTAAAAGGGCTAAAATTAATATGAGTCATTTGGCACTAAAGTTATTATTAAACAGGATAAGTTTGATGTTAAGAACTTTGAAATAAACTATAAAACTAGTGAAAGCAAATTTAATCCTGGAAATGAAGAATAAAACTTTACAAAATAAATATTTTCTGCTATAACTATTACGAATATTGACACTGTAATATTAATTACCCTTGCTAGAGTAAGGGTTTATAGTGTTGGAAATGTGAATCATTGGAACACATTTCCAAAACCTTTCCTCAAGAAATAAACTTCTACATAACTTTCTACAAATTGTTAATAGTAACTCCAGTGCGCATTAAGTATTAAAGAAACCATTCGTTTTAAACTCAAGTAATTCTAAATGACAAATCCTATAAAGAATTGCGTCGTTTAATTTATTGTGCTAATTATTATGTTATTAATCATAATAGAAAGCATGAAACAAAATGTTATTCAGAAGTGAATAACCGAATTTCTGAACGAATAAGGAAATCATAAACTCAACATCGACTTGAGAAGCATGAAAAAGCTAAAATTTGAATAAAGGAGATGAAAGGGAAAGTAGAGATAAAAGAAACCACAAAAAATATTCTTAAATTTCAGAAAAATAAAAACAAAATTGGTAAGAAAAAAAACAAACGTAAACTCCTACAAATGTGGAGATTTAATTGCTATACAAATTACTCAATTTGAAACTGAAAATTTGAGGAAACTGAGGCCCAAATTTTGAAAACCGCATCACATTACAAAGGAAAATACCAATGACCATTAAAATTGTGAGATAGATCAACAATTCTTTTTCTCTATAACTGCACTTTTTTAGTCTTTTATTTTTTTACTTTATTTACTTCCTTTTAGAATCACAACTCCTCCTGCGAAGGTATGAATATCATCAGAAAGGCCAGTTTTAGGTATCATAACTGACCTCTATGAAAGGAGAGCATTGACTGGAAAAGAGAAGCACTTAGACGTAGATGTCCAAGCAGGCAACCCTAGAGATTACAACAGGAGAAGAGTTCTAGAAATAAAAAAAAGATAAGAACATCGATGGACAGTTGCGGGTGTGCAGTATGCGAAAATATAAACTCGTTTACATAAATTTAAACTAATAATCCTCATTAAATGAAATTAATATATCGAACCTAGTACAATAAATAATCCTCTCTCTCTTTCACACACACACATACACACACATATATAAATATATAGAAAAGGACTGTTTATATATATGTATGTGTATTTGCTATTAAATATCTGGAGATTTTGAGTCATTTTGAAAACTAAAACTATCATTGGTATATTACAGGTTGAATTACATTATAATAAATGTTCGTAGTTTTACTATTTTATGATAATACTAGCAGAAACTTTTATGTTTGAATCATAATGGATCTCAGCGTCCAAAAGAATATGAGGACAGAACAGATCTTCTGTATCTGATTCGTCAATAATAGTTTTTCGATGTATAGGAGGACATATCGATGACCAAAAGAACTATTATTAAGTAATGGAACTTGCCCTCACGCACCATGACACCTTTCACTCGTCATCTATGTTCAACGACAAAAGAATATGAGCTTGTCTCGTTGAACCAATAGTTTCAGTGCTTGGTAAAGAATTGCTTACAGTGATGAGCCCACTTCAAATTGATTCCCAATATGAAAATATGTATTTAAGCATCCAAAAGGCAAGAGCAGTACTAACTTTACTACCATCCTCCTCACGTCCTGGCATTTAGAAATTATTTTATTTGGCATCATTTGATTTATAGCCGAGTTCCTTTTATTTATAACCAGTGACCCACTTTCTGCTCAGCAGAACGAAGAAATCTCAGATTTAAATGTTGCTATACTTTTTTTTAATTCATTAACTGTCTTCACTATCAATATGTAAGGTGCTTCTTCATGTTCCATTAGATTTATTCCTATTACCGTTTCTAAAATTAAAAGTCACTTATATTCAGATTAAAGAATAGACTCTGATCTTTTTTTCTAGAAACTAACATTTTCCTAGTTCGAAAAGAATAGTGATATAAACATATATATACTCGATGTGAACAGAATTTTCTAAGTTTTATTAGGGTAAATAAAATGAAATTTGCTTTCACGACAAAAATGAAATCTGTTTCTAGATTCAGCTCATCAATATCAGCGTCAGCAACTAACAGATTTACAAATTCTCTTAAACTTGGAGGAAGTCAAATCAATTAATTTCTCCCGTAGTGTACCTCTCTAATCTAAAGTGACATGATTCTTCTCGACTTCATTAAAGCATCAAATTATGATTCTATTTGAATTTTAGAAAGTCAACTGAAAAGATGTATTTCAGTTCCTGAAATACATCTTTTCAGTTCCTAACATCTACAAAAATTAAATATACAATTTAAGTTAACCTTTTGAGGGGCGGTATACAAAAACATTAAAATTTTTGCTTAAATTTAATTTGATATGCATTAACAATGTTAAAAGAACACAATATCAAGTAGTAAAATTATTTTTTATTTATTTCCCGAATTTTAAACCCGATATATATTATGTACTTTCTCCCCTGTAAGACATCTTATTTGTGCACTCACTATTTCGTATTCCATCGAAGAAATTAAAAATATTTTCATAAGAAAATATATTATTTTAGTTAATTTAGGAAATATTAAGATCACAAATCACTTCTAAAAATTAGAACTTTATGATGTTGTATTTTTAGTTCTAAGAGTGATAATTTTTAAGAAAATATTTCAGTTACTGTAAGTATAGTGGTTTTTCTTTACACATGTAATATTTCAGAATAGTTATAAAAAACTATGTTATAAACTTAAAAAATAATATTAGTTGTTATATATATACAGTTTTATTTAAGGTAAGACATATTTCTTATCGTGTAGTCCAAAGTGAAATTTTCTTCGTCTCTTGTTTCTGAAGATTACTCTGATCCATCAGAAGGCAGTTCTATCACGAGAAGAAATGAAACAGAAATTTAATGAACGCTGGAAAAACCTAAAATTCTGTTAGATGTACGGTCTCTGTAAGAGTTCAAAAATCTACCATCCTCAATAATTGGTCGTATCTCCTATATATCCTCCCAAATATCTCATGAACAGACATTCAAGCAAACAAACAAACGAAAAAACGGTCAGCCATCCTTACTCTGAATTATTTACAGGAAGTGCACTCGATTTTCTTCTTTATTTTTAATCTCCGCAAAAGTGGATTTCCTTGATTTTTTACAGTTTAGAAAAAAATATCCCTTCTTTCAAGATTCACATCTGGCGCCTAAACGCCTAAACTGTTATTCTAACAAATCGGGTATCTCTTTGCTGTATTGTACCTTTTGTAATATCAATTGTCAATGATTCACATATCAGTTTACTTAAACCCTTTGATAACGTCCACCACTAGAGACAATGATCTCTTATTGCTGTCTCTTTATTACCGACAGCTTGTAGCTTATATTTATCTCATGCTAACAACTTATATCCATTATAGTTAACAAGTCTCATGTCTATTAACGACAACAAGTTCCAAATCTACTGTCTCCAGTCAATCCTGTCTTAGATGCCTTCAAAGGCTGCCCTCCTTCTTTGCTTTGCTTTTTTTTTGCAATAGTTTTGGTTTTTAGATATCCTTTCTACCCCTGCGCTTTTGTCTGTTATCTTTTAGTATGCATACATTTCTATTCCTATTTTAAATTTCTTTCTTAGGAGAATAAGTCTGATTTTTGTTACCCTGGAACTCGAAAACATATTTATGATCTCATTCTTTCACTGTAACTTGGCGAACCGTCACATATAAGCTGAATCGAAAATCTCAGTGCTGCCATATGTTGTTCGCTAAATCTCTGTATGGGTGGTGTATCAATTTTAAGCTACTTAGTTTAAAGTATGAAACCAATACTATATATATTTAGTTTTGAGTAATTAGAAGTATTTACATAAGGTTTCAGACATGCAGATTGGGTAGCTGATGAATTTAAAATTTTCTATTCCTTTCAGAAACATTTCTATGAGGCATAAAACGACCATTTGTTGGGAACTTTCATTAGATTCAAAACAATAATTTTTGTAATTATTCTGCTTGGTTCTGCCATCTAATTCAAGTAAAGAAAACTATAAGCTACTAGTTGAAGATAAATTTGTGGGAAAAAAGGGTATTTTACAGAGATTGTTAAAGTGTTAAATATGTGAAATAAGAAATGTCATAAAAAGAGTTTTACTTATAAAATTAAATATATTAGCCTTCATTTACATGATTAAAATTTTTTGGTTTAAATTAGTTCTCAGAATTTTAACACTTATTCAATGCGGAGTGATACTGGATGAAAAATATTTTTCAGATTCACATAATTGTGTTATTAAGATATGTTTTAAAATTCCTGAACCTGAAAATTTTAATTAAAGAATTTAAATTTTAGTTTCGCTATATAAAAAATAAAAGGAAGCCTAAAAATAATTCGATTTTTTTATAATGCTTCGTTAAGACCTACAATTTGTTGCAAGGACTTCGTTCTATCGTTAGACAATTTCACTGATGTAGGATTTGTTATACAATTTTTTCAAATAAATTAAAAGTAAATATCGCCTTCTAAAATATATTCTTTCAACAAAATCAAATGCCGTAATTTTTATTTCTTTAATACAGGTTTAATCTACACAAAAATTTCGATTAATGCAATTTAATCAATCTTAACATCTTTAATATTCAAATTATAACCCGTTTATTTACATAAATATATTTGTTTTTAAGCAAAAATTGAAAATCTTAACTGCTAACCCCATTCTAATAATTTAAACTAAACTTATATACCATCTATAAGTATTATACTATATATTTTTCTTTAAAAATTTTGCAAGTTTATTTTTTTATTCATAAAAGAAATATTTTTAATATTATGAAAATTTGTTTGTAGGGAATACATTTCATTTTCACGTCAGAAAATGATGAAATAAAAATGTGTAAGGCATCAAAATTACTAATAAAACCAAAATAATTTTTTATGTTTATCAAGTTTAATATTTCTTATATTTCTAGCAATATATTTTGAGATGTTGTTCGAGTTAACAATTTCACATGTCATCGTGCATTTTAATCCTACTTTAATAAAGATATTAATTTATTTTAATACCGATAGGAATAATTACTATATTTCCCTGTCTATTAGACGCACTGTGATTTATCGGGATAGAATTACAAAAGAATAATATTTGGATAAAACAGTAAAAAATAAAAAATAAATTATTTTCATGATAACATATTTTATAAAATGAAAACGCGCGTTCAAAACTGTTACATGAAAATATTTACAAGTATATCAATTTTTATGCATCGTATAATCTGAGTAAGTTGTCATCACGGCTGATAAAATAATATACACAGTTCATTTCACTTTGATTATCATTGCCTCTGGATTTGTTGTAAAGAATGTTACCTTTACTTTCAATAAGCGCTTTGCTAATTCCACATATTTAAAGAAAACTTTTTAGTCTCCCTATTAACTTTCTGCCTGTAATTTCTTAATCAATTTTCTTCACTCTTAATGCATAAATCCCTCGAACGCTTTATTCACTGAAACGTCCAGAGACTGCAACTGAGAGATCAATCCACTAGGAGTCAAAGAAAGTTGTGCCTACAGTATAGTAGTAAGAATTTTTGCTGATTCCGATATATGGGCCTTACACTGAACGTACATTAATAAAGACAATTCCTTTAGAAATCCCCATCAACGCCTGAAACACATTTTCTGTAACCTCAGCTTCATAATCTCTTCACCCATCAATACTTTGAGATGAACATGAATAGAAATTTCATGAAGAATTGTACATTTATTCAGCTTTTATCGGTTAAAGATTAACAAAGGAGGGCACAATATCAAAGAAAAAGCACTAATGTGCTTCTCCTCATAACCTCAAATGCTTATTATTACTGTTTTAGTGTCTTCAATGTCTATTGCTGCGTATTTGAGGGCACATCAAACCTCAAGGGTACCTCATTTATGTCTCCAATTTGTTCTATCTCACAAGACCTTTTTCCTCAAGTTCGTGAAGTATTTGTGGAGTTCTGTAATATTTCTTTCGTATTCAAGTGGCAATTTTTTTCTACTATTGTTTTTTTGGTACGTATACGCAGATTATTTCTCTTAATGAATCTCTAGCACAATGACATTATAACAAAACAATTGACGGTAGAAATATCTTTTGTTACTTATTTTTTAAATCATTTTCGTTGAAACAGTACTTCCATTCTTCCTGTCGTTTATTATCCAGTCCCTCACATGTTACTCAAGCATTGGTCATTTAGGGAGACTTGAACAAAAAGCTCTTTTACTTCTATTTGCATTCACAAAATCCATCTTCTGCTTCCTCCGTTCTCGTATTATCTGTGTCGGAGGACACACTGTGCAACAGGACTAATAACACAATAATCTTCGTGTTGCTTCCAAATCCGACGTTAAAAAAAACTATCAATCAATCTCAGTCAGAGATGGGTCAAAACACCTTCCAAGTGCGCTCTTTACGTTTTCTGAAACAATTTAAGTTTAAATACAATATTGTAAGACAATCTTCTATTTTTAATTCCAATGAGGGTACTCTAATCTTAACTTTTTATACAACACTTAGTTTCTCCGTGTAAAAGCAAATATCAGCACTGTAGAAAAAAATGTATTACACATTAAACAACTATTTCATAGTATGCTTAAGTTTCACTGTCTGTGGACTCCAAGTTTATCAGAGGAGATATTTTGATTTTAATGAACCAGTCATCTAGACACTTTCATTTTGAGCTAGTAGAAATTGATCAACCAGAAGATCCCTTTAATTTTGAAACGCCAAACACTCTGCGAACAAACAAATGTGAGTTCATTAGACATAGTAGCTCCCTTGAATTATTTTTGTATTTTAAAAGGTAATAAAAAGTAAAAGTATTACCATTTTCAAATATAAAGTGAGTAATAACGCTGAAAGATAGGAGAGGTTAGATTACTTTGAAAGGAAAATTGTTTCTGCACCGCTCACACGAATCCTTGTATTGCTCTTTTTCTTGATGTAACGTGACTTCGAGGGAGTAGTTCCGTTTTTTTTTATTAATTTACATTTTATTTACTTATTACTAAATAAGAACTAATTATAATTTTATCCGATTTATAAAAATGATACATATAAATGCAGTTCTGCATTGCACCTAAATAAGTGATGCTAAATTGATTTTCTAAATTACCTTCAGCCTCACGGTCCAGGGTCTAGAAGATGAAATGAAATTAAACTGCATGACACTACAAATCCATCTTCCTATTTATTAATGTTAAATATTCTTTCTATTCAAATTAAAATATCGTCACTAGTGGTTAATTTTTAGATGAGGTCAAAATGTCTTAAATGATTAAAGAAAAGAGTCAAATGAGAATCCACTTATTACTTATTGATTTAAGTGCGTGATATAATGATTTCATATTTTATATAAGTAATGGTGAAAATTAATAATTAGATATTTATACCTACCTAAATTCATCATTATTGATCCAGTGATGAGGAGTAGTCGTGAAAGATCGAAGAATTTAGTAAGTTTTAAGTTACACAGGATATAAGGAGAAAGAAATCTAAAGACTGCTTTTAGATATGCTAGCACAGCTTTATAAGAGACAAATTAAGTCCTCGCTAAACGTAAGAGAGTCCCAAATAAAGAGTTATAACTTTCACCTCCTAGCTGAAATTCTAGTGAGATTAAATGATCGATTCCCGCATGCCTAAAGAGAGTGCATTTAAACCACATGCCGTTTATGCATCACTACATATATTCATACATACATATGCACTGCATTGTATACATATGCGATTTATTTGAAAATAATTTTACAATGAGCTTTCAAAGAATTATTAAGACTTTGTTGCTTTTTACTAGCTTAAAGCACTTACTACCTTTTATTTTTTACTATTATTATTAGTATTTGTAATAAAGGTAACCATTAGCTATGCAAAAAATAGGAAAAAATATTTAATAACAATTTACCCTACGAATCTACTTGCATCTTGAAAGATGAATTCCTACACCTCGGTTCCTAAAATGCAGGCTTATTTCAGAAAAATATTTTAGTAGGAATAGCACATCATACTGTTAGGAAGATTCGAAATACAGTTTACACCTCTGAGTAAAAATACTTTAAGCAAAATAATTAAAATTCAATTAAACTTTCAATTTTATTTTTAAATTTTAAAAGCTATATTTTAATGCTGTTAAGTTATATTTCAGTACCCCGAGTTTCTCAGGTCTTATGCAGAATGAAGAGGTTTCATAGATACAGAATTTTCGAAATATCAAGAAGACATATATTTTTCAACTATTTTGGTTCAAGATGGATTGTGCAAAATTTTACTTTTTTTCCCCTTTTAACTGCGGTATACTTCAGACTAACTCTCTTTCTTTTCTTTGCCAGCAGTTCGATTGCTATGAATAGATATTGAGTTTAAATAAAATTAACCGGCTCATATAAGATTAATTACACCTTTAAAATACCCTATTAACATCGGCAGATATATCCGTTATACTAATAAAAAGAAAACACAAACACACACAAAAGAGGGAAAATATTACATATTAAATACTTCTTTATTACATAATAATTTTCTTACACTCATAGAAATAAATTTTTTAAAATCGTTTACTCTTAATAAATTCTTAGATATTAATAAATAACCTAATATATACTATACGTCTTTTCATTTACTCGTCATGTAGAAAATGAAAATTTTGGACCCCGTAATATGGATTTTCGAAATCTCATGTAGACAAAAAATTTTCTCTTGTAGTGAAAGTCAAGAGTGCAAAATTTCATCAAAAGTGGAATAATACAGTAAATTTGTCAAATAAAATCAAAAAATTGGAACATTACCAAATTAGAATTAAACACCTTTTAAAGTATTTATGAATGTTTTTATATTACATAAAATTACTTAATTTATTTCATATTTTAAATGGGATTTCAAGAAATTATTGAAAAATTAGCCGTAATACTAAATTTGCCAAATTTAATAAAATTTGTAAAAATATCTAGCTCATTTGATAATAAATTTTTATTACGTAGAATAAAATTAAAATTAATATTTCTAAACACTGAATTATGCGTTTGTAGCTATTCCAGTAACATATTCTTTTCGCATTAAAATTAAAAGTATCATTTTCATCAAAAATATTACTGTTAACTTTACTGTCAATTTATAAGACTTAGTGTCTAAACTCCTAATTTCTATTTTATTTTTAGTAGCTTGGATTAAATTTAAATAAGAAGCATAGAAGATAAATTAAGAAATTTGTTTTTGTTCAGGGTTAAATTTGTCGTAAAATATAATAATGCTGTCTGTATATCCAGATAAAACATTATAGTTTTGTTCGTAATAATGTAAGTGGACGTATAACAAGCAGATCTACCTTGTAGCATACGCAAAATTTATTTATATTTTTTTTTATCATAAAATTTAATAATATTTTCTTTAAGTACTTCGTTATTTAAAAAATTTAATTTTTCATGAGAAATAAGTTTATTAATATTCTAATTCTTAAAAATAATTCAAATTAGACAAATTCATCCGTATTATTTAAAATTAAACAAATTTTCAAAATAAATAGAGTAAATTTCTTTGTTTTTAATATATATAATATTTTCATAAAACTATTTTTAATTATAGCAGTATTATTAAAATTATCTATAGTTCCTTATAAAATAATTTGCAATAAATTACTTCCTTCTGTAATATATTAATAAAGTCCTTAGTCATAAATGAAATTTAATGAGTACTTTATGAAACTTAGGTATTGATAATATATGATAATATTACATATTATTAAGTAAAAAACTTATTTTTTCGTAGAAAAAGCAGTTATTTTATTACAATTTTTTCTGCTTTGAATTCATTTTGAATGAATGCATAATTTAATAAATTGTTTGATAGTCTTTTTGTAACAGAGACTCTCTGCAAAGAAAAGGGATAATTACTTTATTCCACAAAATCATTTTAAATTACTACACTGAACTTTTTGCTTCTTTAAAATATGCGCTACCACTAGTTTTAATATTCTTTTGAAATATGCACACATATATTGCAATTGCTAAGAAAATGCTTTTCTCTTCAACTCCCAAAATTTTAGTGTCCACGGAAACCTAGTGGTCATGTCACGAAATCGCACCCGACGATATTTGTGGATTAAGGGGTTTGAGCCTTGATGTTACTGAATAACCACCGGTCGGTGTTCGAAATCCCAAGTCCTCCCATGAGCGTGGTGTAGAAGTTTGGAGAGAAAGGCGATAGCTCAGGTGTTGTCCTCGTCACTTGAACTAAATTCAAAATTACGAAGTCCGAAGCCCATTGGATTGCTTCTCCATGCGACATATGTAAAACAATCTCAACAATCACATTCCTCCAACACATTCGAAAATTTATTTATTTTTAAATTACCATTTCCAGTAAAGCTTTACAGAACTGCAAAATTACGTGATAAAATGAAATTCTATAACTAAATAAAATTTAGATTGTAGTTTCATGAGAGTTATGATTCCATGTAATTATTATACATGACGAATACCTAGACTTCTATCAATTTGAATGTTTAATACAATTTACTAAATGAAAGGAGGTAAAAACTAACAAATTTAGTTGTATATTGTAAGCATTACACAACTGGATTCCTAGCATACAAATACATATTACTTCAAAGAAAAGAAATATAACTGAGGCATTGCTTTTTAATATGTATAAGAATAGTTAAGAAAACATATTAAATTTCGATGAAAGTGAAATGCCTTCATGAATAATGTTTTCTAAGCTTTGGGAAGCATACTTTCAAAATTCATCAATAGCATTACTGTTATTTAACATTCTAAGTATATTTATAATAAAACTGATTAAGTATAATGAAACTAAACCTTTTCTAAAAATTTATAATTGGTTTTAATAAAATTTAACTGTAAGCTTAAAGTTTCTCATTGATCAGAAAATTTATATATATATTTTCAAAACTCGCTTAGTTTTTACTCATGTACAAAACCTAATACAGAGAATGTGTAAGAAACAAATTAAACGAATAAGCTATATTAACTAAAATAATCAATTGAATTTTATATAAAAGTAAGAAACTCAATAATTCTATTGCTAATACGATTATGTTAGGATATACTAATTTTAGTAAAAAAGTTTCCTTTTTCTTTAAGAACTTTAATATAAACAGATAAAAAGTAGCAAAAATGAAAAAAAAGAAAAAATTGATACGAAAAGGAATATAAATTTGCAATATGAATGAAATACTCATGTGTTATCATTTTTATAAAAAAGCTCATTTTGCAATATTATTAGTTAAAGATATATAGTAATAAGTTAGTTGAAGATATATAGTATTAAGTTAGTTGAAGATATATAGTATTAAGTTAGTTGAAGATATATAGTATTAAGTTAGTTGAAGATATATAATATTAAATAATTATAATATGTTGCAAATAAAATATAGCAGAATCAAATAAAGTATCAGATACCTGTACTTCCTAATGGTTTATTTTATATTGAATAATATTCTTCATAAGAGGTTTTTTATTTCATTTTATGAAAATAATGCTTCACTGAATATCATTA
This sequence comes from Nephila pilipes, assembly GCA_019974015.1. Lineage (NCBI taxonomy): Eukaryota > Metazoa > Arthropoda > Arachnida > Araneae > Nephilidae > Nephila > Nephila pilipes. The sequence goes on from BMAW01074338.1 coordinate 29,310, forward strand.
TCAATAGTTTTATTCCTGAGAATGTAAATGCATTATATTTTTTATCTTTTTCTCCTAAACTCTATTATTATTGCTCCATTATCGAAACTCCGGAACTATTTAAATAAAGCATTACAATGATGGGAGGAGTACAATATTTAAAGAAGTTTAAAAAGATCAATATTTGTGAGTAATAATATGTAAGTTTATGAAACAAAGTCCTGATAACTAATCTAGCTATCTAAAAATGTAAATAATAATCAAAAGATATGAACTCTATGCATTTTATACATCTTCAATTTTCTTAAACTTGCAGATCTATCTTAAATTTATCATGAGGATTAAATTTTGATTTTCAATTGTACTTTATTTTAAATTAGCCATGCCGGTTCATTAGCAAAATAAGTATTTCGATATGTTAATATAGAAAACAAATACCGCTAACTTATGAATCGAACTATAAGAGGAGGTACAAAACTCAAAAAGAATCTTTTTTTATGTACGCTGTTTGGAATGCGATATGGTTTCAGCACGATGGGGCTCAAGTTCATTTCGAGGTTAATGTGCCTAGTTACCTCAATGCCACAATAAGTCCTAGATGGAACGGACAAGTTGGATTTATCGATAGGACAGCACTTTCTCCCAATTTTTCAAATAATGATTTTTCCGATGGGACACCTTGAAATACTCATATGTGACACTCCAATTCACTCTGATAAAGGCCTAGTTGTAAGACTTTCAGTAGATGTTGCAATTGTAAGTCTGGTATCTTCAAAAGGATTCGTCAATCTCTTACCAGGTCTATATCAATTGGAAGTATTTCCAACAAATATTTTCATTTGCGATTTCATATTCCTACAAAATGGGCTCCCATGAATTCAGTTACATTCTTTATATAACATTTCATAGCATATTTAATGTGTTAATGGTTGAAATAAAATATTCAGGCGTCTGTTTTGTCTTTTTTTTAAATTTTTTAAGCCAATGATAATGGCAGAAATTTATATCTATTGTCTAATTCTGTTTGTTTTTTTCATTTGAATATTAACTGTGCATATTAAGTAAATATATTTACGTAAGCAATCAAGAACTATTTTTAGAATATTCTTACAAACAATACCTCACTTTTCAGCAAATAATTGATTATTTCTCTAAATTGCTTAATGATTTTGAATTTTTTAATTAATAGTATATAAATTTCTTTAATTTAAAGCGTTTTATTTTTAAAGTATGTTTGATTGCACAAGCAGGACAATTAATAAATATGTTTAATGGATATTTTACAAATTTTTTCTTTATATTTCAACTTGATTTCATTAAGTTATAATTAATTAAGCTAAATAAGATATTTTTTAGTTTCAGTATGATATATCATACTTCATAAAAAGAGATGTACTATTTAATTAATTTTTTTTTTCGTTCACTCGTTAAAGTTCTTATAAGTAATAATTACAACTCACGGTAGTTAACTATGCAGGTAATTTTATTATGATATATGGAATATCATAATGGAAGTCTGGAACCCATATAATATCAGTGCAAAATTATTTATAATATATTCATATATTAAAAACCCTAGTTCAAAAAAGGTGGTATATGAATAAATGGACATAAATTTAGTCAGGGAATAATAGTAAGCATATAAAATACTTCACTTTAAACTTTTGAAGGTGTGATATATTACGTGACAAATTATTGTATTTAATATATTCATTTCATATGGATATTACAGTATAGCGTGTATAAATAACATTATATAGTAAATTACAAACAACAAATGCGTAACTAATGTATTAAAGAAGCATAATTCCATGTATTAAGCAGTCACAATTCTGAAACTCTTGAAAGAAATTCCTCTCCATATGAGTGAGGTTTTCTTTCTTATATCGTTACAATTTGAAGAAGTATTGCAATTCAATTATTTGTTCTTAAAATATAATTCATGTATTTGGTTTTTTAATAAAAATTGTGTTTTAAACGTAGATCAAAATGAATTGTGACCAAAATTAGTGAATCCTTCTAACTATTTACATTGGTAGTAATTAAGAGAATATATTTCAAATTTTTAGATGCTATAGCTGAAATTTCTTGAGCAAATTCTACAATTACCAGTTCAAATACTTGTAGGGAAATCTGATTACTTATATATATATATATATATATATATATATATATATATATATATATATGTATTTCTATTCCATCTGAAAAAGGTTGAAATAAGCATAATACTAGCTTTTCATACTACCTTCTTTTTGTTTTTCATTTTCCTTCCATTTTAATCTTTTCTATGGCTGGATGTATAAAATAATTCTTTTTTAAATATATACATAAGTGAAACGTATTGAAAAAAGAGTTTTATTATTTCAGTAAGATGCATATGCTACGTTGATAAGAATGTTTTTATATTTAAAGCTGTTCCTCATACTATATAATAATATTAGCCTATAGGGATATAATTTTTATACTTAAAATTTCTGCTAAAGAATAAAAAATTATAAGAACCAATTACAAATTCATAATGTCAAACAGGAAAATAGAATACTTATTTCATTATTATTTAATTAAATCAATTTATGCTTTCAATATCCATTTGCGTGTTCAAACTTAATATATTTCGTGTAAAATGTTACATAAAGCTGATATAATCTGCTCGGTTCAAAGTGAAGTGTAGCTATTATTAAACTATCAATAAAATTAATTGTAAATTAAGGGCTAAAATTACTTAACAAAATATCTAAGGCAGATTAAAATATTTCCTTAAAAATAAAATTGAGAAAGTAAGCTTCATTTTAATAAATGCTGAATTATTTTTAAGAAGCTGTTCTTTTCTTTTATTATTTAAAAAGCTATCATCACTACGATAATTAACCCTTTAACTCTTACTGTCATCAATAAATAGTTTAGCAAGTCTGCTTTAGACCCGGAGATCATCAACAGATGATTCATGTTCTTTGATTTATTATTATGTACAGTAGTTTCCAATGAACGGACAGTTATCCACAACTAATTATATATATATATATATATATATATATATATATATATATATATATATATATATATATATATATATATATATATATATATATATATATATATATATATTCTATTTCTGTTACATACAGTCATTATTATAAGTTATTCAGATTCAGTTACTTTCTTGCATTTGTAGTACTTTTCAGTGTTTGCAAATTAATTTATTATGAATAAACCATCAAAACGAAATAGTGTGGAAGTCTAGAGGTTGTGGAAAGTAGCAACTATGATACAAGTGTTGAAAGTAGAAAAAATTGATCCAATAGTGACTTCGAAAGTGACAAAAAAGATATATCCAACAGTGAAATAAAAGAAATTACTAAAGAAGAAATATCCGAAAGCGAATCCTGCATTAACAATAGCGAAATTGGTATAAATTTTCAATGAGAAGATTGCGATGGGTTTAAGTCTGAATTTCTTAATTTTGAGGTACAAATTTAGATTTCAGTAAATTATTTATAGTAGCAGTTGATGCTGAAGAGAGTAAATGCTTTACTACTTTTTTCGACATAGATCTAGTGCAAGTAATTATGAATGAAACAAGCAGATACCCAAAATATTGTTTAAGATATCAGAACTATAGAACAATACCTAAGATAGAAAGATATGTAATCACAGCTAAGGAATAAATATATTTATTTTTAGCTGCGGTTTTACTAATGCCTCAAGTTAAAAAACTTACAATTTCTGAATACTGGTGGAAAAGTCCGATGATAAGAGCAGTAAGTGTGTGTGAATAATTATATACCTCGAACAAATTTTACGACACACACATTTCACAAACAATTACTATTTCTCTGAAATTTATTGACTTTGTAGTATTTGAAATGTTTTACACAATCTGAATAAAAAACTCAGTAATTTTTGCACAATTTCAAAAAGTATGTATCGACGAGTCAAATATATTGTTCACGGGAAAGCTACACATCAAGTCGAATATCCCATCAAATCGGTATCGGTTTCAACAAAAATTATTTTTACTTTTTATTGTAAAACTGAGTTTATTTTGCAAGCTTTGGTTTATACTGGTTCAACGAGAGATGTTTCGCGAACGATTCATTTGCAGGCTCTTGCTCTGTAGTGAAAAAAAAACTCATTGAAAACTATAAATGGAAGAATCTTGTTCATTTGCATATTGATAATTCGTACACCAGTACAAATATATCCTCAGATTTGGACCAAAACGGTATGGGATTATATAATACTGTGAAACCAAAGGAGAAAACATTTCTCTATATTTGAAAAAATAAGGCATGGGGAAATAAATTTGAAAAAGTTCAGAAACATTTTGGCTTTGAAATGGAAAGATAAAAGAGATTTGCATTTTATCAAAGCATTTCGTTGAGGAAGATCGGTGGATATAGTGGAAAAGTCAATCATCGATTATTGACATAAAACTGAAACCAGTCTGGATGATTGACTATACCAAAAACATGCGAATAGATGATAAAACCGGCACACAATAATCTTTTGTGGAATGTTACAGTAAATCTATGAAGTGGAACAAAATGTTTTCATTTTTTTACACTTACCCATTTCTGATTCGTATGAATTATATTGAGTAAAAATAGGAAATAGTAAATTTTCCATGAAATAATTATGAGAAATATTATTCAACAGTTTGTAACAACTGCCCTTCACTACTCAGCTATTGATATATATTTTAATAATATGTATTAAGCATTAATGACAAAACTACAATTGAAGATGCGTAAGAAGGAACCAAAATACTTTACTGTAAGTCAATGATGTATTGCTTAAGTTAATCTCTCTCGAATGCTGAACTAATTTATCAATTCTAACTTAGGATCAACTACAAACTTCTTAGCTTACCAATTCATTTATATGATTCAATCACTTCATAAACAGCTAATTCTCATCTAAATAAATATACTGTAAAATCCATTTCATTGCACAAAACTAATAGAACAGTTTCAATTCAAATAACAGTTCTCAGTCATTAAGTCACTATCCCCTATTTCCCTTCATCTTTCCTTTCAATCTATTTCTTTTATATATCATCATTATCTACAAGTTACTTCCCTCCTATCTTCATCTAATTTATCTAATCACGTTTCATTTAGGTGGGGAAGAAATTGCAATTTTATACAATTTCTCAAGACATCAAGGTTAGAGAAGAGAACATTGAGAATAGCCCAAAGTCTCAAGGCTTTAGAGGAGGTACTCTTCCTTCAGTTGGACCTGGTAGAAGAAGTGGAGAACAAATCAAAAGTTTAACTGAAGCAAATTTTATGGAAAGACATTTCTTAGGTAATGAGCTTCCAACTTCTGGAAGAAAAAAGGACAGTGGATAATTCATGCTTACCCTCATACTTACAAAGTTAATCGAAAGCTAAAGTATGTTACATAATGGTGTCCAGAATGCTAGTAGTCTTTTGCTTGGAAAACTGCTGTAATATTTATCAAACAATAAAAATCTATCCTATATTCAATTGGAGAGAAAAAATTGCTTCACTTGCTCAGAAATTACTGTATTGCCAAATGAATCATGCATAAAACTACTTAGATTATTTATATTAAATATGAAGTTGAATAGTTATGTAATAACTGCTTAAGTTGTTAAAAATAGTCCAATCCACTAGCCAATAATAGAATAAATTATTAATATAACATTGTTAAGTTAGAAGATATTCAAATGACATAATTGATTATTGTGTGAGAAATATGATAATGCCATAAGTCAAGATATCATAACAAGATTACACTAAATGTTTCCCGTCAGATCTTGACACAGAGATTAGATGAGTTAATAATAGAATAACTAATCATTTTGTGCTGTATTATTTCACATTTATTATTTCATGTCGAATTCGAAACTCAAAGACACTAAAGTTAAAAATTAAATTTAAATAATGAATATTAGAAGCAATTTTTTTATTTTTGCTATATACGTGATTGAGCTATGATAGATTTAGAACACATTGATAATTACTCTAAATATTATTTTTGAGAAATGTTTATCTACGTTTATTTTGTGAATTGAAATATTTGTTTATATAAATATATAGAAGAAATAATTTCAGTATTATTGAGGTGAATAAGTATAAATTTTCCTCTTAAAACTAGAATAGTAGTACAGTTTATAATAAATTTGAAATGACACTTTAAACAACATGGTTTTAAAAATGTCAGATTATATATAATCATAATTTCTTTTATACAATAATAAATTATAGTGGAAGAATTTATATGTTGAATTAAAGAAATATATTTTTTACCTTGTGATCTAATGTCATTCGCTTTGGTAAAGTTGAAATACAAATAATTAAACAAAATAATAATTCAGGTTTTATTATTTTTAAAATAGTTGAGATAATAATTGAATTAATAGAATTTCTAGAGGTTATCATAAACAGATATTAGAAATTATTAAAAGAAGAATATTTTGATTGAAATATAAATTTGAAGAGAATTATAATGTGTGTTGAATAATTAACTATTTTATATTTATTATTATTATTAGAAATAAATGAAATTAAGTCATCTGAATTTTAGTTCGGTACTTGATATTTTAAAATATCATAAGATTTCATATGGGCTGGGTTTGCATATTATTTTATATATTGAAATATATCTTATTAATAAAGTGGATGTCAAAGTATACATTGATACTCATTCTAATACATACAGGTGTTTTTAAAATAACTATTTCATAATCCATCTAGTATTTAATTACATTAAGTGTAATCGGCCTACCACCATTCATCTTGACAACAACAATAGTACAACCGTTTCCAACATTCAAAATAAAAATATTATAAAATAGATAATAACAAGTTAATTAATAAAGATATCATACACTCAATATAGAAATATAATTAACATTCTTCGTTCAGTCATCTTGCGTTATTCCGATCACAGAATTAATTATGATTTCATTAAGTCAGCTAATGTAGATGTGATATTCAGTTGACCAACTTTCTTAGGGATAATTATTATATCTTCCTAACTATTCATTCGTTTCACAAAATTCTGTGCTTCTTTCAGGAATTGATTTGTCTTACTACATGTGGAGAGATCATTACAATCACTTCTATCATTTAGTACATTGAGTAGTATACATTTCCCTTGAGTGAAATGCCTGTGAACCTAGTCCCACGAATTTATCGATTATAGTTACTTCCATAATTATTTTCCAGAACAAATTTGCATTCCTGGTTCTGATAATTAATTTCTTTATGTGATAAAGGATATTGCCCATTATATTGTTTGTGAAACCCTCTTTTTTATCTTTAATACCTTAATGATCTTAATTTTTGTTGTTGTACTTTCCATAAGAATTATGCATTGCATATTTTGAATATATTTCCGGCTGGTATTAGAATTAATACATTGATAGAAATTTCCTTTCTTTTGGGTATCATATTTTTATTTGAATCATAATAACTAATTTTTATGAATTATTTTTTTATTTGGTTTGAAAGAAAGTATGGTGTTAGTCTATATGTTATAAGTGATAAACCTTCAACTAGAGAATTATCATGACTGGCTTCTACAGATCTCCTCTCAATCAGCCTTGTTTCATAAAAATAGCAAATAATTTCATTCTTTATTCTATTCTTCTATGACTCGTCATTCAGAATAAATGGTTTCTATACTTTTCCATTTTAATCATAAGCATAGGATTTTTAAAATTTGTTAAATCTTTGTTTTATCATTTATAAGATTTATTAAGATTCAGTTTCTTTCTTGGCTGCTTTTGAAAACCCTATATAGCATTTTCTGTTATTTCATATTCGTTTAAATGTTCTTTCTACATTCATAATCGGAGTTCATCCTTGCATTTTTACTCCCTGAATCTTTTTAACAATTTTAATGTGTTTATAATAAAAAAATACTTTAGTATGCTTTAAAATTTCAATACCTATCATAATTTCGCAGATCAAAACATGAGAAGAAAACAAAATAAATTTGAATGAAAAGGAATGTTCATCGACTTTAGTATTTTTGTCAAAGTATCCAATAGTTTTGTTTATATATAGATAGTTGTTTGGAGTTATTACACTTTATAATAAAAAAACGACGCACCAAGAAGAAGTGAAGAAGTTGTCCAAACGAGACAAAAATTGGTGGATAAGAATATTATGTACAGAAAAAAAAAATGATTAAAATTTCAGAAAAATTTAATCATTTTTTACAAAGTAACAAATCTGGATATTGTAATACTTTTATCTTCTAACTTGAGTGAGTGAATTGTCATGTAATCATCATCACAAATCAAATTTATAGTGCTTTAAGTATCAATCAATATAGGAAGGGCAGTTTTATCCAGTTTGATAGTGGTTAAGGAATTCAATTTTAATCTTCTGAAATTTTTTAAAAAAGGTAACATATTCTGAGAATGTGTATTTTTGGAATCGTTGTTAATTCTTCTTTTCATTGTATTTGTATTATATTGAAAAATAAATGAGTGATAGTGGCTCGAATTTTTTTTCCATCTGTTGATACTTGAAATATGATATTGTTTGGAGTTATTACACTTTATAATTAAAAAAACGACGCACCAAGAAGAAATGAAGAAGTTGTCCAAAGGAGCCAAAAATTGGTGGATAAGAATATTATGTACGGAAAAAAAATGATTAAAATTTCAGAAAAATTTAAGCATTTATTTCAGAGTTATATAGTTATAAAGTAACAAATTCAATAAGGTGTTGACCTACCTCTAGTCTGGATTCAAGCTACCACACGATGTGCTATAGAATGATAAAGCTGCCTGATGGTCTCCTGCAGTATTTCTTACCACATTGGCTCCAAATGTCGGGTTAGGTCAGCAACATTCCCTAGTAGAAGCAGTCACATTCACATCATACCTCGGACATACTCGATTGGAGAGAGATCTGGATGGTCAAGAAAATGTTTGACAAGCTGTAAGACAGTTCATAGCAATGCGTGCTGTCTGTGGTCTGTCATTATCTTGCTGAAAAATAAGACCAGCGTACTAAAAATAGACGGTAGCAATACAGGTCTCAAAACGTCGTCAACGTACCGCTGTGCTGTAAGTGTGCCTCTAATGACGACCAAAGGGATCCGGCTCTCAAGGGAAATGACAACCCAGTCCATAACTCCTAGTTGAGGGCCTGTGTGGGGTGTAATAATGAAAGCAAAATCGGAACACTGCCCTGGGTACCTCCAGACACGTCTTGGATGATCTTCAGGACACAATTGAAAGTGGGATTTGTCGCTAACCCCAGTCAGCATCATTCTAATCTGATCGAGCCAAGCACCACTGTAATCTGGCTCGACAGTGTGCAGGCGTGAGTAGTAGGGGGCGTTGCGGTTGGTACGAGCGCAGATTTCGTTCTATCAGCCTTTTGTGAGTGGTCATGGTGGACACTCGTGCGCGGGTGCTCTGTCCTACCGTTCTGCTGGGTCCCTAGATCGACCGCTACCATCATGACCCTGAAATCTTCCATAGTTCACCCATTCTAGCCAGCATCTTCTAAATCCGTATCCCATCGACCCATAAGACGAGCGATTCTCCGATTTGCCTAACATCTTTCAATCCAATGATATGACCTCTCTTTCAAACTCTGACAGTTGTATGTAATGAGCTCAATTTCGAGCAAATTTTTTTTCAACTGTTGAAAGATATCCTAAATGGCAATACAACAGAAAATGTGACCATCCGATTGAGAATATATTATCCTGAATAAATCAAATATACACCAGCTGAGTGCACAGTTCTGATGCGCTGTAGCTTCTGCTATTAACGCATTGGACACCAAATTTTAATCATTTGCATGTAAGATCCAAATGTCTACATATGAAATTTTATTACAATCAGGCAAATCCTTCTTGATACGTTGGTTTTTTATTTATTTATTTTGTTATAGAGTGTTTTTTCATTCCACCAACTTTTACCATTACTTCATTCGATCATGGGACAACTATTTTGGTTTTAAATAAATCCAATAGATTTTCTCTGATTTTGAATTTTGAAAGGAATTCTCATTTTAGTACTAATTCCTATATTTTCACGGTAATCTAACTTAGTAGTGAGTTCGAGTGGAGTTCTTATCTATGACCAAACATCGATGAATTAATCTCTTTTATTTCATGGAACTCTTCGTTTAATTCGGTTGCAAATTATTAAGTCTGATAGTTGGTTAAAAGTTCTTTGTTCACAGGCTCGATATTCAATCTTTAAAATAAGTTTTAATTTCAAACGCAAAGTCAGTCTATATAATTTTTGAGTTTTACTAATGGCTTACCAAAAATGATTCATTTAAAATCGTTTTAGAAGTAAACTTTTATTATAATCATAATCGTCTGCTATTTCTTTAGCTTTAGTCCGAACTAAATTATTTGGAAATAGTCTTAGTGTGTAAGACAATCAAAACGTTTTGGAGTTTATACTCTTTGAATGTCTTGCTCAAATAAGGAAAGATAATTTTTTTTAATTATTTATAGAATTTCATTTCCTCATTAAACTGTTAACATCTAATCTAGGTTTCACAGATGTGGTTTTTCTCCAGATATATTGTTTGTTTTCTAATTTGGGTTTCTCTAATTCAAACAAGTCCCTTTTATTTCATTCGTTTTGGCATTTCTCCCCTCTAGTTTGTCTTGGCGTTTTTATTTCGCCAGTTTGATTTTTCGTTCATCTTTTTTTTGTATATCTAACAATTATTCTACAAAATCTTTTTAATACTTTGGAAGTTTTTCAATTGGATCTATGAATCTTAAATGTATCTTTTTTTTATTATTCCTAATTCGAATAACAACATCCGAAAGCCTTATTTTAATACTTTTCAAGACATAACATTTCGAAGTTTCAACTAAATTTTTCTGAATTATGTTTAAAGTTAAAAACGTGTTATATAATATTTTTTCAACTAAATTTTTATGAATAATGTTTAAAGTTAAAAACGTGTTATATAATATTTTTTGAATTTTTTAAATGTGCAACAATACAAACACAATTATTAACACTAAAAATGTTTCAGAACAATATTCAAATTAGAAAAGCTATATGCTGTACTGTTATTTTCTAACAGTAAATATTACTTAGGAATACATTACTTTATAATCATATGTGGTTAATAGAAATAAAACTATTAGGCAATTATTAACAATGAAAATCCAATTTTCTTTAACTTTATATTAAAAATAATCGCCATCAGTGAATAAATCAAATTTTATCAATATTTAAAGAATTTAATTTCAATTGGAACACAAAATAAAGTATTTTCCTTTACATTATTGAATGCTACGTTTAAACAAAATAAAATTTTAAATTTAAATGATAAATAACATTTTCAGTCATAATAACAACCAGTTTTAAAGTAAAAATGCTAAATTTATCAAATATTTTACAACAAATAACAACTAATGGATTTATTTTATTGTTCAAAGTCTACTTTTTTAAAGAAACGAACTTAACAATTGGAGGTTTTTAACATTATTAAAATAAAACTACTGAACAATTAATATTGACATAGAGAATAGCAACATTTCTCATTCAAAAGACTAACATTCTGCTTTTATTTTATTTTATTTTATATTTACATTAAAAAAAGTTTTAAATTCTTTAAAATCACCTTTGAGACTATTTTAAGACTTCTGATTGAAAACTGAATGATACAATATAGCGCAAACTCAACGTAGTAAAAACAGCAAAAGGGCGTTGAGAAAGATAAAAAATTATCTTCGCTATTTTTCTTGCATCAAAATTAAAAACAATTTCAATATTATTCCTTCGTGTCAAATACAACATTTAATTAATCCACTTCCACAACGTTTCGAATAAGAGAAGCCATTTGTTTTAGCTTAACTATTTTTGAAATAACTTCGAATTTATTCTTGAGGCTTATCCTGAATAAATCAAATAACTTTATCTCAGCCGCAAGCTCACATATGTGGATGATATCCAGCAAATTAATAAATGCAAAGGGCTTTTAAAACAATAACAATGTATCAATTCGTTTAGTGGTTAATTACATGAAGTTTAGTTAGCAAGTTGTCATTCATCGCTACAATAACATTCCACTGCCAACATTTAAGATATAAATAATAATATTTATAGTAAATTAATTAGTATATAGTATACAGATCATGTAAAAAGGCTAATAACATTCCTACATATATCTATCGATTTATTGATTTTATTAACGTTTCACAAGAATTAACGCAAGAGCTATTGGCAACGGACCTCGTTATTTTGAACCTCGGTCAAATAACGAGAACGACACATGAGCTATTATCTCCATCTCCCACTCCACACCAACTAGAGGACTTTGAACCTCGACAGATTTAACGTGCAATAATTCCTGCTCTTTAGCGGCACCGAGGCACGAACTTATGACATGATGAAAGTTTCCGGTCTCGAGCCCGCGACTATCACCGCTAGGCTTCTGCAGCTCTTACGTGTATAAATCCAAAGCACCAGAAAAATTAATTTTTCTAGTATTTAATAGAAATTAATGTCTTTATTTCCAGCAAAAAATATACAATCATAAAAACATTCAAATATAATAAGCAATTAGGAATATGAATATTAAGGGAAGTTAAAGTGTTGCAAAATTTTGAAGTTTTTAGCAAATACAAGGAATATTTTAATGTGCACCGCATATATGATACTACATAGAATTTGAATGTGGCGAGAGACGATAAATAGAGAAATCCTTTTTTAATGAAACGTTATGGCATAGATTTATGAGCGTCTCAAATATGCATTATTCACTGGTAATCATAAATTAAGGAAAAATCACAAAAATGACGATAACTCAAAAGGTTATGCGTAGAATGTAATGAAACTTATGCACTTTGTACAACATAGAATTAGGTATATAATAACATTAAAAGAAATCAGCAGACAATTATGGTGCTATATTAATTAGCATATGTATACAATGAACAAACCGGATGTGTCAGTTTGGTATACGAAAAATACCTTTAATATGCGGTATGATCCTCCCGAGAAGCAATACAGCACATGCAGCGATATGTGATACTCTCAATTATGCGATCTATTAATTATGTTGGAAGTGCGAGTCATTGCTCTTCCAAGACAGTTGAAAATGGGGTTAGAATCCTAGGAGGGGGATTGAGAGTAGCTAACACATGGATCAATAAGTTCCGATACTAACCCAGAGATGGCGCTCGTAGTAAACCAGTAACCAGGTCTTTCTAGAGTACTAACCTTTGCTTGAAACGTGTCAAAATTTTAAGTCGATCGGACCAGAAACAGCTGAGTTATCGAGGTTGGAGTAGAGTCGTTTTGTAGTTTGTTTAAAAAATGGAAAAAACCGAGTTTCGTGTTCTGATTAAACATTGTTTTTTTAATGGGTAAAAACACCGTGCAAGCGAAACAATGGATTGAAAAATGTTACCCGGACTCTTGTCCATCAAAAGCAACGATTTGTCGGTGGTTTGCCGAGTTTAAACGTGGTCGTACCGACACAAATGACGCGGAACGCTCGGGTAGACCTGTGGAAGCCGTTACACCGAAAAATGTGAGTGAAGTGACAAAAATTATAATGAAAGATCTTAAAGTGAAGCTCCGTGAGATTGCTGAGATGACACAGATATCATATGGAAGTGTATTTACTACCCTTCATGAAAAATTGAGCATGAAAAAGGTTTTTTCCAAGTGGGTGCCGCGATTGCTTTCGATGGAACAAAAACAGCAACGAGTCGATGATTCAGAAAGCTGTTTATCGCTATTTACTCGCAACAAAAAAGATTTCTTGCGTCGTTACGTGACCATGGACGAAACATGGATACATTACTACACTCCAGAGTCGAAGCGGCAGTCATCTGAGTGGCGCACAGCTGGCGAAAGCCGTCCGAAGCGTCCGAAAACGCAGCAGTCAGCTGGCAAAGTCATGGCGTCAGTTTTTTGGGATACGCATGGCGTGATTTTCATTGACTACCTCGAGAAAGGTGAATCGATCAACAGTGATTATTATATTGACTTGCTGGTGCGTTTGAAGGAGGAAATCGCAAAAAAACGACCGCACTGTCTCGGGACTTATTGATCCATGTGTTACACTTCGTGCTAGAGCGTCCCAAACATGCTTGATATGGTTAAGGTTCTGTGATCGAGCTCGCCACTGCATGCACTGCATTGTTTCCTTCTCAAGATAAGCATCTACGACGCGAGGCCCTGTGTGGTCTCTCATTATCATCCTGCCGCACGAAAGCCTTACATATTGCCCCAGCATAAGGGTGCACATAAGCATCCAGGATGTCATCTATATAAGTGTGTGCATTAACATTTCCATTTAGAAAAGACATATAGGTTTGTGCGTTACCCAAAGAGATATCACCCAAAACACAGATGCTGCTTGATCAGTATGCATCTCTTTCATGTATGTGTAAAGGATGAAAACAAGTTTCAGGTTCCCTTCAAATGAAAATACTCCTACTATCACTTTGGTAGCTAAACTTGGACTCATCCGTAAAGTGAACAGCCCTCCATTGATCACGCGTCCAATGTACATGTTGAAATGTCCACTGCAAAGATTCCCGCCTATGCAGTGACGTGAGTGGGACGCAAAATGCTGGTCGCCTCGCATAAAGACCAAGTTTATGAAGCCTTCCACGCAAGGTTGACTTTGAAACCAACTTCCCGAAAGCTTGCATCGAGGGAAGATCTGAGCTCATTCGGAGTTGCTGTTTCTATTTCTTCGTGCTCATAATGACAAATATCGGCCATAGGCACTCGTAGTAGCATGTGCCTGTCATTAGCTGAACCTCCTGGATGCCGAATACGTGTTCAGAAATTGTGGACAAATCTATGAATCACAGACAGACTCACATCCAGCCATTTCTATCTGATTTTGTCCTGACTATCTCTCAGTAGCTCGCCATCCAAATTCTTCGGTCAAATGATACCCGAGGGTCATTGTTACAATTTCTCTATCCAGATTTCTTATCTTAGTCTCGCAGCTACAATTGCCTGCCTTGCTCTGAGACATCCATTTTTATGCTGATCTCAAATGACGTTTTTTGACAGCAGCGCCACTACATTGCATAACGTAATACAGTTCAGCTCCTTTTACTTATCAGCATATTCAAATATTGTTGAGTTGGCTTACTTTCAGGCGAATGATCTTTATTTTTGTGATTTTTCCTTAATTTATGATAACCACTATATATATATATATATATATATATATATATATATATATATATCTGTGTGTGTAATCGGAAGTTATTAATATGGATTAATTATCTAATTTATTGTACAGCGTTCACTTTTATATATTAAGAAAACTACAGAAAAGGCCGAAGGTCACTTTATAGTTTAAAATTAATAAAACGCTTATATGCTTTATGTAATATGTTTATTTAAGCGAATAATGTAATGCATTTTTTGTAAAGAAAAAAAACTTTTAACTAGGTATGGAAAACAATAACTCTTAAACGAGCCGTATCGTCCAGTTTGTTAATATCCCAGGCTCTCTTTCCATCAAGTTTCAAAACAGTTTATTTGCTGTATCCCTTGAATTTCTTGATGAATGTGAGCCTTTAAGAAAAGCTGAGCAATTATTAGATAGTTATCGGTAAAAACTCGAAACTAACGTGCACCGAGAGAAAAAAAACTGATGTATTGAAATCAAGGATGTCATTCTAAGTTATCTAAAAATGGTATTCTTGTTTGATCAGCACTGCTTTCCTTATCAGGCCACCATGCGAGTCTATAAGTGTCTTCCAGTACTTGGAGTATCTTTGACAGTCTCTAGTGATTTTAAATTTTAACCAATTTCAATATTTCAGTCCTAAAGAGATAAGATGCAAAAGCATTTACCTCACTTAAAATGGCTAATATTAATAAATTGTACAACATCCAGAAGAATTTAATATTTTAAAATATAAAATTTTATTTATCACATTAAACATAGCACTGTGCATAAGAATATAACTCGTTCGAATACAATATAAATCAGAAAAGAAGTTAGTTTGAATGCTTATAAAAATAATAATTAATTGATAACTGAAGGGATACAGTTCATATCAGAAAGTTATCACGGTAGTATGGAACACATTTGCAAGGAAAAACTCTTGAGTATCTTTATAGATATTAGTGCAAATAGGATCAGAGACTTCAGCAAACGGCCATAGAGGATTCTGGTTAGTTGCATTGTGAGAACGATATATCTACTGGTTGGACATGTTTTCTACTCATCTAAAACTGAATTTGGTAGATCCCGTCGTCGAATTAGAGAAGAAAATCCAGACAGTCCAGGAGGGAAATCAAATTGCATAGATGCTGGAGCACTGAAGTCAGATAACTAGGTCAAAAACTCCTTTTACCATTCTGCTGTATTCTTTTAATGGTTGCTCAGACATATATACTAACATCACTGTTGTGCACGTACTCTAACGTGCATGTAGAATTAAATTATTCTAACGTATCACTTCATAGCAGGAAGAGAAGCTTATAAGCAATTAGAGGAAAATCGCCTAAAGACCTTCTAAAAATAAAATGATGCCACAAATGCACTCTGTGTGAGAACATAGCAACTTTTAATTATGTAGTACTATTGCCTAGTTTTCAAACGTTTTCCTCTTGAGTATTTTTATGTAATTTAAATCGACAGCCTTTGTTTTTAACTTCTGATAACAAACAAAAAGCATTTTCACAAACTTATTCACATTGCAAAGGCGCTTTCAGCTCACCCTGTACTATAACTTTGAGATAAGGCTATTCTATATGTATCCTGAATCACAGTAAATCAACCAGAAACACTATAGTATCAAATTTACCATTTTATTTTTAACATAGAAATATTCGTAATTTTATGTAATTTGATTTTTGTTTTTTAATTATGTACTCTTCTCTCTCTCTCTCTCTCTCTCTCTCTCTCTCTTAATTTTAAAAAACATATTAGATTGCATGAGAGAAAATTTTTATTTTGCTTAAATATTCATATTTCGAGGTATAAATGTTGCTTATTTATTACAATATTACTATAAAAATAATGTTTTTCATTTTTTATCAAAAAAATTTAACTTAAATTATTCAATAGTGCTTAAAAACATTTTACTCTCCTTAGTAATAAAATGTTTTTATTCCCGTCTAACTGTACTCTTAAATATTATCCACCCATATAAATTTCAATTTTCTTTTGGAATATTTTACAAAAAAGAATTTATCCAAGAAATGCTCTTAAGGCAGCCTGCCAAACTAACTTGAAAGACTGAGAAATTGATAGTTAACTTTCAAACTCTCTAAGAAAAGAGAAAATTTTGTTATGCTAGAAAATATGAATCATTTATGAATTCTTCCAAAAGTTCTATTATGAAAGCATATATTTTGTCATAATCGTAATTAACTTGAACCATGTTTCAATATTTTGTTGAGAATTTTTGGAATTTCACATTTAATTTTTTATAATAATACACTGACACTTAAAATATATTTAATCTATTTCACTACCTACTTATTTTCTTTGATAAATATTCTATAGTACTTTATATAGGGAACTATTAAACTTAAAAAAATAATTAATACAATGTCATTCATGATTAACACGAATTAAATTTTAAAACTGATTTTATATGTTACATAGTTAACTTATTATGATTTTATTTCGACACTTATCAATTTTAAAATTCTATGAGGGGTAAATTAACGAGTTAATTTAGAGTTAAATGATGACAGTCAAAAATAATAAATTTGAGCAAGTTTTCAAAATCCTCGTATATATTCTCGTATATAGATTGAAAAGTGTACGTCTTAATGTTTAATATTTCCGTCATAATCGTTGGAAATGTATTATCCAGTTGGTAATACAAGTCATTCCACCTAACATTGCTCGAAGACAAAGAAGAAAAATTACAATATGTCAATAACATATGTGTCAATTTCTCATCGAAGAACGAGCATTTCATTTTTCTTAACCTTCTTATTTGACATGCATTTTTATTATAATCTGGTATTAAAATAATCACCATATGCTCAAGGGTGTGATGCAAATGTCCCTGTTTTCATTTAACGTATTCAATTGAGTTGTTTATTGTGAATGAGTTGCATGTATTCTTTCTAGAGCATCAATTGGAAAGGACTCTGTAAATGGAATATAAGCAGATAATATGCTTATTCCTTCTAAAATTTTATTCTAGATCTCAGATTAGTTTTTTACTTAACTCGTGAAAAATCACGCTACTTTTCAACATTATCTATTTTATATGAAACTATATATTTTTGGTAACATTACTCTTTTCTTAAGAATGGTTTTTTAGCATTTAAATTACTTAATCTTTGTTTTTAGAACACAATACATATTTAAATGCTTAATGAATAAAAATTATGAATTAATTGATTATTATCATAATTCATATCTAAAATTTTTTTTAAACAAATACTGAAGTAGAAGCAAATTTTATAGACATTTAAAACAACATTAAAACTTTATTTTGAGAATTTTGAAATTATTTTTTTCGATAACTTAGTTCTGAGGCATACATAGAAGGCAAACATGCTGAGCAAATTTTATATATAACTATTCCTACCAATTATTTTAAATTCATTTCATAAGTTTCATTTCTGCTGTTCGAAACTAGACCTGATACAATAAATAAAAAGTAACATAATTTCAATACAAATTTATTTTTATTCGTGACTATACTTTATCTCCATTAGAAATTCTTTAATTATTAAAAACGATGTTTCTAGAACGAAATTAGTAATGCTGTATTACTGCAGATCATATTTATTAATAAAAATTTCATGTATTCAAAACCTTTCTATAAACCATGCAATAAAATAAGAGAAAAATTTTATGTACTTATTTTATTATTTAACTCCCTTTATATTTTTTGCTCATGGGGTATTCAATGGTTTTAACAATAGCACAAAATATACATCCAAAATATCCTGTGTAGAAATGAATGAAATTTCGTAATATAATGTACAAAAATTAAGATAAAAAATTTCTAAATTCATAATAGTACTTTAAATTAACAATAATCACATTTAGAATTATATTGGATCTAATTAATTAGAGTGTTATGATGTGTGAGTTTATATCTAAGAAATATAACGTATATATAAAAGAAAAGAATTAGAAAATTAAAATTAACTTTCGCACTTTATTTCAAGAATCCTATGAAGCTCTTTAAGATTCAATGGCTGTGTTAAATTACATTGAAAGGAAAATTTAAATTTCATTACTAACAGCTTGAAAATACGCTTTATATATTCATTCTGAAAATTCTTCAGTGATTTTAATTATTAATCTTTACCGGTTTGTTAAGAATAGTACCTAGATCTTTTAACATCATTCCATAAACAACTTTTTATTTTTTTTATTTTTTCTGATAATATATAGACAGTATGATGGATAATTACATAATAAATATCACTGTAAGTAATATCGAACAGTATTTTTTAGCAAATTAATGTGTGTATTATTATACACTAATAAGCAATGTAATAATATAATATAATAATATGAATAAGAATAAGCATTTCCCATATTAGAATTTTTTACCATTAATTAGAGAACAGTTTCAAACATCTTACTTTAAACGAAGGAATTTCATAGAATATTTTACTTAAGCTCTCGATTAAAAGAACAGGATTATTCCTTATAATATATAAAAGAACAATTTAAGTAAAAAGTATTTATATATCATATAATAAAATAATTCCCCCTATGCCTAGTAGAAACAATTATGTATATGGTTTGTGCAAATTACATAAAAAACATAATGTACTTTTACATTCAAAAAATGCTACAGATTTTAAGAAAATATTTCAGTTTAATTTTCTTGAAAGCTTTTCGTGACAAACTGATATCCAGTTGATACCTAATAAGTCTTCCTCACTATTTACTTATATAAGTATCAAGTAACGGTTCAAAGTAATTAGGGAGAAAGTTACTAAGAATAATCTTCTCAAACTGTAAAAAATTTAAATTGTACTACATTGAATGAAGGTCTAGCAAATTAGATAATTCTGAATAATCTGTATTTCATACCTTTATAGAACAGCAAACTCTTAACGTTTAAAAATTTACAAATAAAATTAAAGTGCTAATGATAGTTCACTTTAATATTATATAATTCTTTATAAATTTTAATGTGTTAATAATTTTGACTTATTTTTATTCAATAGGTATATTTATTATTTCAGAGACTTTTCTTTTAGGATTCACGATTTGATTTTATGAATGTATTTCATTTATAATATTACTTACTTAAACATATCGCAAAGAAAACTATTGGGATATGTTTATTCTCATCATTTTAACATGTTTATTAATTAAGTAGGTTACTTTAAAATATACTCATAATCATTTTTATCAAAAAATATTTGTAATATCTTCTTATCAAAATGAATTAATTTAATTTGAAGACAACGGAATGATGTGTGTGCAATGATTTTGATATATGTGAATATTAAGGAATGCTCAATCTCGTTTCCAAATTATCTCATATGTATAAGTTACATTACACGTGACTGAATTGTAATTAACTATATACAATTATGGACCACAAAATTAACCAGCATCATGGAATTCCTCCCCAAATTCTAATTTATAATTATTTAATAATAGTTGAAAAAACAGGACAATATATCTTGTTAGAATTGTTAAATTTGCTCAAATTTACATACACACATGTATTTTTTCAGAAACACATATTTTATAAATATTATTTACGTCATATGTATTGATCATTTTAGGAAGTTTATGAATTTATCAATTTCTTCCTTATTTCAAAGCACAGCAAGATGAATTAAAGTTTTATCAAAGGAATATGCCAAGGAAAGATTTACTTGATTGTAAAGAATTTACGGCGGAAAAACAAGCTTCGATACACGATATAAATAGTTACATCGTGGGATCGTGTATTGTCTAAGTTATCAATTTGAAATTGGGCTAAAGTAGCAGGATAGTCAGATTTTACGTTCTATTGACATTTGATAAGGATTTAACGATTAATTAATTCTTATATTGATATAACACATAGAATTTTATTACCGAGGCTCTCTTTGAATTATGTTTTATGTGCAACAAATGTACGTAAAATATAAACTAACTGCTAAAAGAAGGACTTTTGCAAGATATTTTGAACAACAAAATGTAAAACCTAAAATTGCTTGTGCCTTATAGAATTCATTTAATTAATAGTACGTATCCATAAGCTATATTATGTATAGTAACATATTGCAAAAGATATTTAAAATAATATGAATTTAGAGATTATGCTTCAAAGAAAAGACGTTATAAATTTCATATTTCGTAGTTATATCAATTTGGTTTCAGCGAAAGAACGATATTTGATATTTTATTAAAGAATGATTTCATAACTTAAATTTTTTTTTGTAATAATTGCACAAAAGTAAAAAGGAATTTATGAAATTTTTGATTGGCAGTTAATTACCATCGAAATTCTAAGAAAGTCGACTGCTTCGATGACAATTCTAGTAATTTTGAGTCTCGCTAAGTAATGAAAACAATACTTCAGCCAGTAACCCCCTTTTCAAATATCTACATGACTGATTTAACATGCAATAGCCTCGCTACATGATGGGTCTTTAGTAGCATCAGGATACTAAATCAAGATTCGACGAATGCAACGCCGGTTGTTGAGGAAAAATTTATTCACGGGATTCTTAACCATCTCGGGCTTTTATCACCGATCTGACTGGAAAAAATTATATTATGAAATTGAACTTTTGTTTTGTGCTTGCCCAGGAGTTATTCATAAATCTTAAAAGGGGAATTATTTTAATGATTAAGCTAACAATTGGGAAAATAGTTACTATTAAATACTTAATGAGTTATGAAAAAGAATTTAAGAGAACTTTAAAAACATTTTCTAAAAATTACAAACATCTAAGGTTTTTATAAGTATCTAGGATAGATGACAAGAATTCAAAATATTTAAAATTTTGTTTATATACTAGAAAATATGTTTCCTAAATTTTGTATTTAATCTGAAATTTCAGTACACTTAATTAAAATCTTTAAGTAGAAATAAAGTTTACTTTACTTTTAAAGTTTTTAAGTTTAATAAAGTTTACTAAAGTTTACCCTAAGAATTTAAAATTGATTTCATTAAGAATTTTAATTAGGTTCAGGGTGAGGTCTGTAGTGATATTGTTACAAAGGCAACTCGTCTAACACGACAGTGACATTTTAGTCGAAACGATGCCACTATTCGACTATGTTAGCAAGAATGTTTTCATTTTGACAAAATTAAATCGCCAAGACAGCATCTGTCGGTCTACACGAACAGCAAAAGCAACAAATCAATAATTGATTACAAAAACGCATTTACATTTGTGTCAGGACCTTTTCATTTTGAAATTTCTTTAATTGAAATAGAACTTTTACAGAAATAAACCCCTTTCAAGCTGAAATCCTATTAGAAAGTTATATATATATATATATATATATATATATATATATCTTCAAGTTATTTAGGACTTATATATATATATATATATGTAACATTATTCCTATAGACTTTTGTAAAATAACATACTATCAATAACAGTCGAGGCTTAGTGGCTTTTTACTTTTATTT
>BMAW01074338.1:51846-78486 GCA_019974015.1 Nephila pilipes
AATTTATTATTTAGGGTAATTATTGAATTAAAAGTTAAATCATTACATATATATATATATATATATTGTTATATATATATATAGTAATTAAATACTAATACGATTATGATTGTCTCGATCGAAAATATTCGGAAAACAAGAGCTTTGGTATAAAATACGATTGCGTTATGATGTTAATAAAACAATAATATAAACAATTTGTATCTTGCTTGCCAAAAAGCAATCTAATTAGATATGAAATGCAATTCTTGTCACAACATTCAGAATGCATGCTAGCATACTCATAATAAAACAATTTTAGGAATGATAAAAAAGATTTATGAGTCTACTATCTCTTTATATATGAGTTGAAATGAACTAAATTTAAACTACGAATAAGTTGATAATTTGCCTTTAAAATGGTATATGTAAATTAAAACTTATTATCCATATAAGATATTCAAAGTGATAAACATCAGCAATAAATGAAAAAAATGTAATTATATTTTGATTTAAACTTATAAGTATATTCCTGTTCATTGACACGACAGATTGCATCTGTAATGTGTTTGCAAAATAATAAACTGAAAATGCATAAGATACTCTCTTCTATTTTTTTTCTCTTGGAGTAAAATAGTTTTTTTATTTAATTTTTGAAAAAGAATAAATGTATTCAACGGAAAATAGGATTTATAATTTCTTGAATAATATTTTTCTGTAATACGCACTTTTATAGCAAAAATACGACAGTGAGCATGTTGCCTATGTGAACATTACTTCTAGAGAGAGAGAATTAAAAAGAAAAAAGAAAGACCGAAGTGTGAAACGCAAATAAATATTGACACAAAACTTGATTTCATCTGTAGCAGACCATTTGAAAAAACCAAACTGTTTGAGTAAATCTTCAAAAATGCGCATTTCTCTATTGGCAGGAACCAAACATCCCTACTATCATATTTTGAATAAAGAATTTTTGACTTTTGGAGAAAACCTTTACTGATATATATGTATTGCTTTTTTACCGTTACTATGACAACATAAGGGAATTTTCTGCGACCAAAGATGCTATCAGAATTTGTAACGGGGCTTATAAAAAGGGTTTCCGTGTTATAAGAGGTCATTCTGAGATTCCAACTTTTTAGGAGATTTTCGCACAACGGGTAAACAGGATTCCACGGAGCTTCGCAAACGGCACATTGCAATGCGTACCGCGACAAACGAATAAGCCAAATAAGCTTTCGACTTCTTTTACCTTATTGGTATGCATCATCACGTTTTCTTTTCAGAATTTCATTAAATCTTCGAAAGATGTTTCTTTAAACTCTACAGCTATAAAGCCCATTTAATTTTTCTTTTTACATCTAGTATTTTATTTTTTAGTTATATTCTTTCATACAAAGTGGTTTTCTTATGCTAATCTCTTAAAATGAAATTTTCATTTCAAGTACTTGATCGTAAGCCAAAATAAATATGCTTCAAAAGTAGTTCATTAAGTGCAATTATTATTAGAATGTAATTTTTTTCAAAATTTATTTCATTATGTTTATTTTATATTTTTAAAAATGCAATATTACTTTACTCTTAATGAGGAGTTCCAATTCAAAACAAATATATATATAAAAGCTAGGGAAGTGAGATATATGGCCATATTTCAAAAGTTACAAGAATAAATAATATAAAACATTTATGCCGTAGGATACGAATCCAATAATACTAAATTTTAGAACTAGAGGATAATATTTGAAAGGTTATATTAAAAAGAATCAAAATGTTATATAACTAGTCTTGTTTTCTAAACAAATGCTCAAAACGAAGAAGAGGAATGCTAATGTTAATTTACCAACGTCTGTTTGATTTTCTAAACATTTTCAAGTACTTCATTTCATAGTCATCACTTGTTTGGTCAGATACGGATAATTATTTCTTTGAGAATCTATATTTACAACTCTGTACATTAGAGGTCTCTAAATTTTGCGAAAAATAATGTATACTATAGAAATTCTCATTTAGAAATGACGCCTCACATCACTGAAAGATATCATCAGTTGACATCACTCTATCAAGGAAAAGCAACGCAAACACATAATCTATAGAGGAAAACGTTTACTTATATTTTTATTCACCATAATTTTTTGGATAGTTTTCCTTATACCATATATATTCCATAAAGTGAAAAAACATTAATTAGGGCAGGATTTGAAAATTCATATATTTTTTTTACATCAACCATCGTTTCAGCTTTAATATTTAAATCACAACCTTGAAAACGAGAATTATATTTTGCACATTTTATCAATAGCTATTAATAAAAACTATTTTTCCACTGAAAGTCACCTGCAATGATAAAATCTTCGTTAAATAATTATTTGATGATGTAGTAAGTATTGAAAGAAATTTTACCTCATATTTTAAATATCTTTTAAGATGAGGTAGCAGTGCATTCTATTTCTCAGGGAAAATCATGGTAAAATAATAGATAAAGAAAGATCACAGGGAACGTCGAGTCTTTTATATTCGGTAATTTTGTAAAAGTAAATACATCTTTAAACTTCTTCAGAAAGTTCAACAACATTATTTGTCATATTAAGATTTCTATGAATATATACCTAAAACTTAAATATTAATAATTAATTTTTAAATAGTTTATTTAAAAGAATTATTTATAATTGTTTTGAAAATATCACTTTAAAAGTTCTTTTAATTATGTTGCAAAAAATATTTAACACAAAGACTTTAAATTCTCTTATCTTTTAACTCTCTCTCTCTCTCTCTCTCACTTTAATGAGGATACGTTGTTTGAAAGTATGTCTCAATAATAAGCCTGTAAGGCTGAAAATACAAAATATATTGAAACGAAATCGTAACTAAGATAGGTATTTGTACATCGATTTCTCTATCAAAAATTCAAACAATGGTATCCAAATTATAGCTTAAACTTATGACTGATAGAAAGTAAATTTTAAATTCTTAGACAATTAAAATTATCATTTTCATTGATAAAAGTTTATGAAAATAAGTATTCTTAAATATCTAGTATTAACTCACTCAAATTAATCATTAAAACAAATAGTCGCATCTCGAAGACTTCCGGACATCATTGTCCAGAAAACAACGAAGCTATAAAAAATAACTGTTTTATTCAACCTGTAGCTTTTTTCTCTTGATTATTTATTCATTATATTATTTTGTCTCGGTTCTGAGGAACATTGTGTGAATTCAAATAAATCAGGATTATTACTAGTAATTCATTTATGATCTTTATGAGACGAATCTTATTAAAAATGGAATTTAAGGCATAGCATAAATATTCTAATTTAAATTGATAAATATTGTGCAGCTTCTAAGCGCCAAAAATGTTAGAGACTACGATTGAACGTTTCTTATTATATTTAATCTAAAATGACACAATGTTGTGTCTTTATAATGTTTTATGATGTTTTATAAAGATGCGTGTTCATCAGCGACAGGAACTTTCATCTGCAATGGTTCATTGAACAGTTGATAGAGGCAACTGAATGATGCGATATTATTTTAATAAAAGAATGACGCTTCTATCTGCGGTTCCATAATGTGCGGATTACAGTGGGAGACACCGCGGAAGGAAATTTGTTACAACGACATACTAGCCGTGCACCCGGTATTATAGTCTAGGTTAGTTCCGAATTCTGCTCTAGCATGCACTACCTAATATGCATTGCCTGTGCTTTGACCAGGAGACTCTGAGGCTTTGCATCCTGTTATCTACCTTTACTTTCAGAATTAAACAGTGGGCAAATTCAAACTGGAGAATGCGCTACAACATGAGGCATGGGATCTTCCAGACTTCTTCACCCAACAGATAGCACTGCTGTTTTTTTCTAGCCTGTTTCTCTCATCTATTTCCTATCAAATATGTTTAGTTTAAGATTGAAAACAATTGGCATAAGCATACACAGCCCACACTTAAAAAAGATTGACTTTGGCAAAGTGTGAAGGCAAAAAGGGCTGTCATACCTTAAAAATATATCCAAAGCCTCTTTAATTTTATGCCGAGGCAACAATTAAAAAGGCTTTGGTTTAGTAGCGTTTATCTCTAGCCGTGGTGGCAAAACTGAGAACTGATTTCATTGTCTTCTTTACCTTACAGAAGGTCAATCATTTCTCCTTTGTTCTGTGTGTTTTCTATCAAGTAAATTTACCTGTGGTTTGTCATTCTCGTGTTGCATTTTGGATAGGTAGCAGTGTACAAATTAATATAGTTTGATACTCTCGCCATATAATGAACCTATTTCAGAATGTATTTTTGATGATACAACTGCTTCCCATTAAATATTCCAAAAAAATTACGTATGTGTCTTATAATTCTTTAAATTGTTTTTAACATGTTATAAGTGCTTATAATTCATAATTTCTTTTTATAAATCGCATATCACGCAATTTAACAAATAAAAGATATTGATTTAATCTTATGTATATAATTTTACAAAAAATATCAAATTCCTCAGGAAAAGTAAAATATATTATTTTATCATATTTGTTAAACTTGTTATTTCCATATTTACACACCTCTTTTGTCTAAAAAATTGTCACAGTAAATATTTCAATTACTTAACTTAATCATGAAATAAACTTTTTGTCAAACTTTGTACGGATTGAAAAAAAAATTTCTAGTTTTCATACATTCTGACATTTTCAATAATTCATTTCTACATTAATAGAAATAATTAATTATTGTTAAACTCGATGGAAAATACTTTTAATTCAATTTTCCCAGAAAGAATTTTCAATTACCTCTCAATATTTGCATATATGAAGAATATCCGATGCATATTTTTAAACAATTTTTAAGTACTGGTTATGAAATAAATATTCTAATAAGAGCTTATAAAGAACAATAATATAATATATCAAATGGGTTTAAAAAAGTACATGTTTTTGAAGACAAATGGTGTTGATAAGTCAAGTCGGTGTTATGATTGTAAGATGAGATTTGCTAATCAGCGCCAAAACAAAACTGAAACTGATTCAGAGTTAGTTTTGATTTGGCAACCATATTTTATTGCAGCCACGATGAAATGCTGTTATCATTTTGAGCCGAGACGTTACCATCAGTGAGAGCCTTATTAATCATTACACACCATAAAACAAACAAAAACCCAGACAATGAGTTAATTCTGGTAAATAAAATAAAATAAGACGAATACAGTCATATTGGTCGACAAAGTTAGGGCAACGAATTTCTGAGGTTCAAATGGCATTATACTCATGGACTACTTAAAAAATAGAAAAACGATGAAAGGACATTGACTTATCGGTTCCCATTATCCATTTCTAATATCCCATTTCTCATTCCGAACGTGATATTTTCTGAGCTTCCTTCGCAATAATATGAAAAAGCTAAATTTCTTTTAAGAAAAAAAATTCGATGAAAATTTCATAAGATTCTTCTTTAAAAAATTATAAATCACCTAACTAGGGCTGTTCTTTCAACCCTTTTAATAAATTTTATTGAATTCTAGAGCCATACTAATAGAAAAATATATAGTCACACTAAAAGGAATTTGTTGAAACTATATCCGGAGTGAGGTTCTTATGCTGCTTCTATTTCCTTTAACTTAAAATATATATTCCATTTCTCTGTAAAAATATTTCTATAAACTAGTAAGAAAACCGAAGGGAATACATTTTATAATAAAAGGAATTCTTAACTGTAACATTTCTGAAACATTGGTCCGTTTTCCTTTTCTTATATTATTACACTTTCTATACAAAATATTCATTTCAATTTTTATTCACCTACAGAAATGTAATAAGCCCAAAACAACAGGAATATAAGAAGCAATGATTTATTTACTATTATTTCATTTCACCCAGAATGATTCTCTTTTACATAAATTTAATTGATTATCATAAAATCATCGGTATATTGAATAAAACTAGACATGGCATAACCGTTAAGAAAATATATTATTTTAAAGTTCCAGCTTTAATACTGTTTGCAATTCAGACAAAAAAATTGCAAATGTGATAAATGAAATATTTTGTATGGTTGGAAACCTCATTTCCAGTCAAAATTTAGTTAGAGTGTATAAAATAATACCAACCTTTATGAAGGGTGTGCTTAATGGAAATCTAAATTATATAATTTCAGATTCCAATTATACCTTTTTATGTATCAGTTAGTTTCATTTTTTTGATCCAAGTCAAGGTAAAACTTATATCGGAATTAAAATTCCTATTGTTTTTTTTTTGGCAATTTAAGCAAAAAATACTATTCCCATTTAATATAAGAAGCTTATTAGTTATAAATTTTAATTTTTTATATCAAATAAAAATTCTGAAAAATAACATTTCCCTTTTTCCCTTCAAAACTTAAAAGTGTTTTCCTTTTCTTTCTATTTTTATAACGTTATCATGAATTGAATATTTGAAGGAAAATTAAGTACATTTTCATATAAAACGTTCATAATATTATATCACATGCAAATGTTTTACATTAAAAAATAACGCTGAGAAAAACAGAAAAAAGTTAATAAATACTTTAAATTTATATATAAGTCAACCATGGAATAATTTTTATAGTGTTTGTTATCTTAAAACACTTCTAAATTTATTTTGTTATGATTTTTTTTGAAAATTTTATACAGAGCACCATAATACTTAATAAGTAATGAGTGTCAACCTGTCATAGAGATTCTACATTTTTATATATCAAAATTTAAAACTTGCAAACTATTACTAATACTTTTTTTTAATTTAAGATTGCATTATTATTGAATGGGTATATTGTTGAATATTTTTATCAATCAAGTCAATAATCATTTTTAAAGTTCTTCAGAAACTAATTTAATAAATCAATTTTCTTTTCGATAATATTCTTCAAATTGGGTTTATTTGAAATACAACGCATTATTAATGTTATGAGTTACTTTTTGTTTTAAAAAGCAAATTTTACTCCTACGTATATTGTGATAACTGATTTTTTATATAAGGAACATACATACTTAAATGGAATGTTTTGTAGAAATAAAGTGAATCACTCATTACTTTTATCATGTACTCAATTATAAAAATATATTTATCTGAATCTGTAAAAGAATGAAATTTCTCAGACATAACTCTTCGAATAATACCAGACTTTATCCTAAAGATATTTACTAAGCAAAGTATATTTGAATTTATTCGGAATCACAAGAAAACGCTTGTAATACAAACAAACATTTTCCAGAAGCTAAGAGCATAGAATTACGCCAAAAAGAAAAGAACTGTGCTCTCTAAATTCAATCAATAGTTTGACTATTGTTCTTTTCCTTTCGTATCATTCTTTTTGCGTGCGTTCACTTTAGGTAAGTACACATGAAGTGTACACAAAGAGAGAGAGTTTTCCCAAGGAAAAAGGAAAAGAACTTAATCCTGCAACAGTACAGACCATCGATTGAAAAAAGACTATTGTCTTGGAACTTCTAAGAATCATTTCTTTTATGAGAATTACATTGCAACACATGGAACAGTTTTGATAAAGCCTCTTTCCTATTAAATCTATCTAATTCCTATTAATTCTTAGCCTATTTAACTCCAAAGACATTTTGATGATTAATAAGAATAATAATATAAAATTTGATTAACGATTGTATAACCTATTTCTTAAATTATCAAGAAATTTTCTTGATGCTACTAAAAATTTAAATACGTTTTGTGTAATTATATCCTCACTTTCCGTCATTATCAATCACCAAAATACGAGTATATTAAATGGGAAAGTCCGAATGATAAGAATTTTCTTTCCTAAACGTTAGAATAGTAGTATCAAGTTGGTGTACAACATCGTATCTCTCAGCACGTAGCGCCGGAACTAAGATGAGAAATTGCAATATGTCAACAACACATACTACTCAAGTTCTCATTGGGGAATGTGCATTTTTCCTCACTCTTTTTTCCCGGCTTATCTGATGTACAGTGATATCCCGATGCCGCAACAAAATAATCATCCTATGCTCAGGGGTAGAACGCAAATGTTTCTTCTCAATTGATGTATTGCAACCGAGTCTTTTAGTTCGAATGAATTGTCTGCGTTATTACTAGAACGCCATCACAAAATTCAACTGTTGGAATAACATTCAGAGAAACTACACTTATTCTGTTATAAGACTATATTCACTTTTCAATGACATATGTTCATTTAGCATGACGTCGACTTTCAGATTAAAACCCCTTTCAGAAACCATCCTGATTAGGTCTAATGTTACGTTTGCATATAAATAAAAAAAATGCCTTTTCTAGATTTTAATATAATTTAAATGTTTTATTTGAAAAACAAATTTTTCTTAGTTCATTTGATTCATTAAAAAGTTAACTGTAATTATCAGATAAATGAGAAAATTTTAATTTACTGAAAAGCATCAAATACTGAGTTTTTGATGTTTCTGAAATATTTTAATTTCAATCATATTTATGAAATCTATATTAGGTAGCATGAAGAAAAAATGCGTGACTTCAATAACAGCTTACATTTCTTATAAATTTTATGTAATCAGTTCCTTTACTACAAGTATTGATTTAGCAATAACATGTAGTTTGTAGATGTCGTTTATTTGATTCTTTTTATTAATTATTTTTGTTGCGTACTAAGTAGCAAACAAATTTTAATTAATACATTTCCATAGTTATCAGTACTTTAATCTGTTTATGTTTAGGAGCATAATTTTTCATACTTATAGTAATAAACAATTAATATTTGCAAAATATTCTTCAGAAATGGATTACTGAATATTTTACATACAAATATACATTAGTTACTTTAGTATTCATTTGAAGAGACTTTCGAGTTATAGAAAGATTAATTCATTTTAATAACCTTCTTCCCTCCCTAATCTAATTTTTTATTTGAAGAATAAAATAGAATCTCAATTTATAATATTTCAATATAAATTAAAAGAAAAAATATATGATGTCAAAATTAAATAAAAGTAATTTTTTCTTTTAATCAATTTATTTGAAGATCTTTGAATTGAGAACTTTTTTCGTTTGTTTCTTAGTTTTACAGTTGGAAAAAAATTAATTTTAACACACAATTTTTAACTGAATTTTCAAATTAATATACGTATAAAAATATACTATGCTTGTGGTACTACAGCCTTTCATGTAGGTCTTTTAAGTAATTATTTTTAGTTAAATGTGTTGATTGAAAAGTGCACTAAAAATTAACAAATGCTACAACGAAATCTTTTAGTTTACATACACTAACCTTCTTAATATATAATTTTTGATTTTGGACTTTCTTGGTGCATTTTTATATTTTATATAAATATTATTTATTCCATTTTTAAATATGTTTATTAACAGCAATAACTCGTTATATTAAAAAAATCGATACATAAAATGTAAGAAAAATGCAGAAATTTAAGATATTTCATCTCGTTTATTTTCATTCAATAAAAGTAAGACGTAATGATTAAGAATTTAATTCCAGGAAAAAAATTCAGACTTTACACTTTACGGGAACTTCAACTCATAATAAATGCTGATTTAGAAAAATAATTCCCATCGTATAACTCAAAAATTTAGAAGATAACATCACTCAAATTTAGAATTGTAAGAAGTAAAAGCGTTACCGATACAAATAATATTATTTTAATTCTAAGGTTTTGAAATATAACCTATTTACAATTTAAAATGTGGAAGTAAATCTGAATTAACATATACAATATGTTAATTCAGATTTACATGCTTCATATTACATATAAATGTTTTCATAGGAAAGGGAATTAAACATTTTTTGGCTACATTTTCAAAATGTACCAAGCAAATTCCTGATCATAGTTACCACTTAATGAATATTAATATCTGTATGCACTATTTTAGAAGAATTTTTCATATACTTCAATGGATAATTTTTCTAAATATATATGAGATTTTTTCACAATATTTTTTCTGTAAATTTGAATTCTAAGAGTAACTTCCTTTAAAGCACAAATGCATTAAGTTCTTAAATTAAGTTCTGGCTAAAACCTTTTCTGATTCAATTGTTTTATTTCATAAAAATATATATAAGAATCTTAATAAAATGTTTTGTGGCTTTATGTATGATATCACTATGTAACTTGTAGAAACATGAAAGTGTGAGAACATTGAAACTTGTTATAAATAACATTTAAAAACAGAAAATACATAACTGAAGCTATGAGTAATACTTTTATTTCGATACTGGTGCACATATAAGTATTTTTTTATTAGATTTTCTATGTTCGAAAATATTTTAAAAATTTTTAGCATGAGTACTTTTTCATGCTAGTACATCCCCAAAACAAAATTCCTCGTGTTAATCGTTCAATCAAATAACATGTCAACCTCAAAAAAATATATTTTATAACTTTTTTAAAATATAAAAATAGTTCAGAAAAGAAAACTATTCACTTAAAAAATTAACTTAATTCAAATTCTATACTGTAAATTTTTGATTTCTTCCTAGGAAATGAAAAGTTTTTATGTTTGAAAAATTGTAAACATAGCCAAATATTTTACAACTATATATATATATATATATATATATATATAATATAATATACTAGTGACATACAATTATACCAATTATAATGTTTTTAGGATTAAAGGATATCAAACAGATTTAGAGTTAAATAACCAACCAAAACCTTAATATGTTTTATATTTAAGTACACACAAAAAGCAAAACCCCTTTTTTTTATAATGAAAGCATTTAAAAAGTTATTTATATATTTTAGAAAACGTTTCTTTGCTAGATGAAATAATAAAACAGCCGAACTGATGTCTTATAGTCTTGATTAAATAATTCACATCATGCTTTATTTTCAAGGATTTAAATCCATGGAAAATTATATGAAAGTTTAGACAGTAAGAAGCACATTCTAGATGCGTTGGAGAAAATACCTGTTTGTATCAGAAGTGATCAGGTTTTTGCTATTAAATACCAATCAGATTCAAGTTATTGGGCTACGAGTAAAAAGATATATGTTTCAATTAGGTACTTATTTCAAATAATATTAGAAGTAAAAAAAGATCTAGATATATTTTTCAATCAAAATTAAATCATTCAGGTTCCATGTGCATTTTTTGTATTGATTGTAATTGCATATTACCTGAACAATGAGAATCGATGCGAGCACTATTGGTGACGAACTTCGTAATTCTGAGTTTCAGTCAAGTGACGAGGACGGCACCTGAGCCTAGCACCTCCATCTCCAAATTCCGCACTATACCAATGGGATCTCGACCAGATTTAATATGCATCATCCCCATTAAACAGTGGATCTTTAGTGCATCAGAGCTTGAACTCACGGCTCGACGATAATAACGCCGGCTACGAGTCCGTGACTAAGACCACTAAGCTACTACGGTCACATTTTTCATATTACACTACAGTGTAGGAATTGGATGATATATTCTCCTCGTATATTTTACCAAGCAATTATAAGTTTTAAGTGGGGAGGACACTAAATATGCAAAATTATTTTATTTTCAAATAGTTTACACGAAGGAAACCTAATTTTTATTATGTAATCAATAACCAAAACAAAAAGGAATCCGAATTCTAAATTAAATATTAAGTAGTTATAATACAAAAGTTGAAAAAGAATTGAGTATAACACACTAAATAAACTCAAAATTATTTAAAATTATAGTTAAAATGATTATTAAAAATTTAAATTTTCAGTAAAAAAAATATTAAAAATTAAAATTTTCAATAAAAAAAATATTAAAAATTAATTTTTATAACATAAAAAAGAGGTAAAAAATACAAAAAAAAAACTTAAAGTTTCATTTTTTTTTAAAAAAATTAAAACAAATTGCAAATGAAGCTATTTAATACTGCCAAAACTTATTTAAGATTTCGATGTAGCTTAAACTAGTATTAATACAAAAAAAAGTCTATAATACAAAAAAAAAATCTAAAATACACAAATTAATCAAAAATGCAAAAAAAAAAAATTAAAAAAATTAAAAAACCGAAAGAACAATATAAGAAACAGAAAAATAATCAAACTTACATTTCTTATATTTTAAATTGGTTTTTAGAAAACTAATAAAGTAATTAGCAAAGATACATATATTTTGGAATTTATTTAAATTACCTTGAATATCTCTAGGTCTCGTAATCAGTTCAATATTACGTAGGATATACTTATATAAAGTATTTCTTAACATCGACAAACTTAAATTATTTTCAAAGAAAAGTACTCTATTCACAAAAAATTGGAATTATCCATTTTATCAAAAATTTTACTTTATCATATCTCTTGAATCTCAGGTTTTAAACTAATATTTAAGAAATCAGCTTAATGAATGTTATATTAGTTTATATTAATTTTAGATAAGAATGATAAAAAGATTAATACTGTTAATAAATCTAGGTTAATTTTATTTTGAAACATTATATCATCAATTTGTCTAAGCAATGTATAAATATTATTATCTATAAAATTGTTATCAAAGGAGTGTCAATACATATAAGCAAGGCAATTACTAGCAGGACTTGGTTTGCATTTAACTTCGCAAAGATTCCTTATTATTATACATTATATAAATTTGTTGTAAAACTAAATTAATGTAAAATATAAATTTTTCATTAGAAATACAACAGATAATTTTAAATTTTTTTCCAAAATTTACAGAAAACACTTTACTAAAATCTTTTGAATCAAGCATATCTTCAAATTCAATGCTATATAATGAATAAAACTCTTCATATCATAAGCGTATTTAAGAATTTAGTAATTTTTTTAAATGATAAGAAAATTATCCTTATCACCAGTAGTTTTTATAAGATAGTTGTCGTAAGTGTTTTAAAGTTATCAAGCAAAGTAATAAAACTATCTCAAAAAACACTTAAAATTAATTCTTAAAGAGTATACTTATTATATATATATATATATATATATATATATATATATAGTATATATATATATATATATATATATATATATATTATATTATATACTCTATATATATATATATATATTTGTTTATATATATATTAAACATACATATATATATATAATAAATATATATATACATAAGAAAAGATATATATATATAGCCAAAATTGAGACATATACAAGTTACATATTAAACATATACATATATACATATATATATTATTATTGGTTATAGTTATATTAAATATAAAGAAGAAAGAAGATATGTTAGAAAAGTTATATACAGTTATATTGTTGCTATTACATACATATATATATATATTATATTATATAGCAAGTTATACATATTAGTTACAAGGTTAACCCAAGCATATTCATTAAGAACCAAATTTTTAAAAAAAAATTATTAGAACTAGAAACTTACAAATATTAGAAAAATCAAAAAAACTAAATCATTCAATATCATACTTAATAACTTACAAAACATTATAAGTAAAAAGGCAATGTATTTAATAAGAGCAACATTAAAATATTCAGGAACACACATTATGCTTGATATTTTTATTCAAAACAAAAATAAAATCAATAATAAAAATTGCAATTTCACCAAAAATCACAGGTTTTCTAAAAAAGAAAACAAATCTCAAAAGAAAAAAATTAAGAAAATTCAAAATTGGCGATAGTAAAATTTAAATTTTGCCCCTCTTTTAACTGAAAAAAGTGTGTTTAAACTAGTTCTACGAATCCAATTTTCACAACGTGAATAATTACGTTGTATTAAAGGTATGAATAAAAAATAATCAAAAATTCAAAACAGAATAGTAATTCAACTGCATAAAAACAACAAGGAAACAATGCGCTTAAACACAATCAACAGACGAAAAAGTTAAATTTACTCTATACTTATTTAAACACATTTTTAAAAAAATTAAACTAAGAAATCCATGACTTTTACCACCTAAAACAAGTATGAAGTCATGAAACAAGAAAAAACTTCATTCCTATTGGACGCTATGTTACGATGTTTTTAACTGCCGAAAAATATTGTTTGATTGAGTGACTTTACGAAACTGAAGACACTTACTAAAATTTAATTATCGTAACATAAAGGATTTCTTAAAATAAATTATCGTTTGTATTGTCATTAGCAATAAAATCTAGAGAAAATATGCAATTAAATTAATTTTTCAAGATTATATGTAAAATTAAGTATTAAGTAAAACACATATTACGTAATTTTTAGGGAGTATATATATATATATATATATATATATATATATATATATATATATATATATACATTGTTTCATTCATAGTTGCAATGCTACATAGTAAGACAATATCTGTCAGTACTATGCACTGAATGCTTTACACAAAGGACCGTATGTCTCGTTACCATGTGTAAGTGTTCTATTAACCGTAGAATTGAAGAAGAGCAAAATCAGACATGTCAAATTATTTCCTTATGGATGGATTATGCTAGATTGGTTCTTGTTCACGGAAGAATCCGGAAGAGTCACGGAAGACTCAGGTCATTGTCATTTAGAAGGGTCAGTGTCAATGCAGGGTCTCAAATTTGAACGAGATTTTTCGCACAAATGCATGTATTTGAATGTAATTCTGTGACGGTTACGTGGTATAGGGTTAAATTTTTAGATCACATTATATGAATCTACTCTGAAGCAGTTGGTCATAATTTCTGTTACATGAATGACAATGACAGCTAACATCAAACCAAAGTCAGTCACGAATACCTAAAGAATGAAAGCCTTTCTCGTACAAGTGACCGGGTTATTCCCAAACTTTAGTTCCATTGAAAATCTTTAGGAGTCTCTAGGACGGGGTGTCTCTTCACGTTACCTCATTCGACCAATCTCAGTGAGTTTCAAACTGTTTAAGCAGTGGAATAGCCATAATTGCATCAGTGATGTTCACTTTACTGGATGCAAGAAGAACTACTGTAAATTTTGTATAAAGTTTCAGAAGGGTCACATACCTTATTAATAAGACTTCTAATTGTTTATTTTTTTATTGAAGAATTACTTAATTCATGATCTGAAATCGATGTAACTATATAACATATCGAAATTAAATATTTAAGTTCATAATCGTAAACATCTCTTTTTTGTTAAATGCAGAAGAATATTTCTAACTTCGTATAAAAATTTGCGTTAGTTAAATTCTTACTTATTCATTTTTTGTTGATTTTACCGTAGTGAAATATGATATATAATATAATCTATGAGCTCTAAGTAGTAAGGAAGAATGTTTTAATACCTTTTTTAATGTTAAAATATTTTAGCGGTTACAAGAAAACTCAAGCAATATAATGTTTGAAAAAACAGATAAAATACCGGTCAACAGAGTTATCAGTATACAATTTAAAAACAGAAACGAAACATGACGATGTCTCAAAAAATTCTTAATAAGATACCTGAAATTGCTTGATGATGAAACTAATACTACTCAGAATAAAATGTAAAATTCTTCAGATCATACAATCTTTTGTGAAAATATTACGCATAAAAAACCAAATTTCATAACCAAAATAACTAAAAGTTTGGATTTAGAGTCTTAGAATTCAAAATGTATAATCCTTTAAGATGAATAATTTCAAATTTCTTACCACTGTCAAAAGAGAACAGTACCAAAAATAAAGAGTAACATTTCTTTTGTTAAATCCCTATTTTACTAATATTACCTCTGAAATAAAACATCTAGAACATAATACTGACCAGCAAAAAATTATTTTTACTTTTTTAATTACGCTTGTAAATCTTTTTTAACTATAAAATGACAGAAAAAGGAAAGTATGATAAGGAAAAGCAAATTTCTGAAATTCCATGTCTCTAAAAAGTCTCAATTTTTTAAAAAAGAATAATTTTCGCATCAATAAGAAAAAAAACTGAACTGAAAGATTCTAGTGAAACATCCATGCAAATACATGCATAAGAGAAACTGTTCCTTTTTTTTTTCTTTTAGAGAGCAAAAAAATGATAGAATTTTGTTTCATTGAACCTTTTTTTTCATTCATAATGAAATAAAAATAAATTTAATAATAAAAAATGGCACGTTTAAAGGAAAGAGGATATCTCCATTACAAAAAAAGTTTCTTTTTCTTTTATAAATGTAAGCATTCCTTCTTAATTTTTTTTCATTTAAGTGAATTTTACAGCGATACTTTCTAATCTGTTTTATTTATTCAATTCAGTTATGCGTGAATATTAAATTTCACTTTTTAGCAATTCATACATGTATACATTCAGCAAAAAATACGAGTATGCGATTTAAATACATGAAGTTTGTAAAGTATTAATTTTTGTCTTGTAGAAGTCTATATTTATTATTATTATTATTGAATCTGCACTTGTCGAGTTTTGATGTAATTATAATAATCTAAAATCATTGCAAGATTCTAAAAAAACGTGACTATTTTTATTTGTTATGTAATTTACTTTATGCTTACTTGCTGATATATGAATTGCAAATTTAAATTAGAGTAATTTGGAATTTAGGGGAGCTAAACGCCAGTGCTTAATGTCGCGTGCGTCTTAAGAGACGATGAAAAATTCGAATCCTGATTTCATAAAATTTTTCATATTAATTATTCCTGCTTGTCAAACATAATTAAGCCATGAAGTTATATCGAGTTAGTGAATGGTACTTAGAAAAGAGATAAATTGTATCAAGTGGCTTTTCCTTCGCTTGACTGTGACTCAAAAAAAATTAGATCAAGACATCGTAAATAGTGTGGTTTAATGTATAACCATATAATGCATCTGAATTTACACATTTAGCATATATTTTGGAAAAAGTAGTATTTTATTCATAATAACACACATTTTAATAATGCCTTTTACACAGAATAGCATTAATATCAAATACATATTATTCAATTTAAAGTTTTGCTATAGCTGCCATTTTACACAATTACATATGTATATTGTATTCTAATTTAATAGTAACATTCATTAGAAAAATATTTTTGTGATAAATTCTTCCGTGCTTATTTCTGTATAAAAATTAATCATTGTCTTTTTCATATTTAACTTTTCTCTGAAATGCTCAACGGTACATTAACCGTTTTGGCAAATAAGGAAGACGATTGATTAATTTTAACATAACTCGCTTACTTTCTTCAAAATATTTTATGAAGATTTTGAGTTTCTATTTTATTTAATTTGAAGCAGATACTATTTTTTATGAAACAGATCTCAGTTAAATGAGTATCCATAGAAATAAAGCATTTTCTCTTTCAATCAATCTATCGCAGGTATTTTAAGCATCAAAAAAGGACCATCATAACGCTTATTTTCCATACACTCACACTAATAATTTCTCCTCTTGAATCGACTGAATGTTTATAAGTCAAACTACTAAGGATTGAACTTAAATGTTCATAAGAATTTGTTAATGTCCTGTCAAAACTTAGATTTAAACTCATGATATCATATCAATGATTAACTGCTTGATCAGGTGGTGATACTAAAATTATTCATCCTATCTTGATATTAAGACTAAAGTATTTTTAATCGTAAGAACAAACATAACATAATATATTCCCAAATGGTCTTTCGATATTGTCTCTTCTATGTGATTTAGTGAATATTTGTCTATGGATATCTACATTTTTTGGATATCTTCTTGTGTAGTGATTTCAATATTTCGCATCCATACATGGTTATAAGTAGCACTATTTGAGAACAAAATGCTTAAGAAATACTACTAGACCTAGAATGGTCCAATGAATTATTTTCAACGCCTCATAAATTTGTTAAATAATTAGAATGACGCTTTTAGTTGGTTATTTTCTTTTTTCCTTACCAGGCAAAACAAAATAAAAATTCTCAAATACTTTTTTGTTAAGAAAAACCCTAAGTTATTACACACAATCGCCACAGGCAGAATAACTGATAATTAAAAATGCTTCACCAGGAAAGAAAGAAAAGAGAAAAATCGTGTTTATTTTATATTTATGGTTTGTAGCGAATGTCACTTACAAACCATTTGATTTCGTCACGGACGAAGTTATCCAATGAGACTCAGAGTAACTGAGATGCACTCGCACCTAGAAGAAAGAGAGAGAACGTAAGAGGAATGAAGAGGGAATGCAGTGTATGTATCATGGCGCATGTTCAGCGGTTAAATAAAATTTAATAGATCTCCCTAGCCCGACTGTATTCGTTCGTAATATGTTACAGTCATTAGTGGAGGCACCAATGCGATAAAAAAATAATTACTCTATTATTAACTAGAGTGGCTAGAGATGATCGATGGATTAAGATTAACAATCTCTTAAAAAGTTAAGCCGACCCTTGGCTGAAGTGCGCCATCTTGAAAGAACTATATGCTATCCGTGCATATGAAGTGATGGAATAGTACATGCATTATGTACTAAAAAAATCGTTCTAATTTTAGACTGAGAATCGCCAACCTGGACGAAAATAATTTTTTAAGATCAACCAGATCCGTGTTCTTTGCCTTCCTGGCACTGTTGAAAATTAAAAGTGGTATACTACCAATCGGAGAAAATAGAGGTGTTCTTGAATGCCGTCCTGCACCATTTTTTAAAAAAGGAATCAAGTGCTGTAAAAATTGTGAGCTGACAAGTCCTCCAAGGATAACTCAGGTACGATTTCCTTCTCTATCTGGCCAATTATTTACACCACATGTGATTTTTTTTTTATTTTAAAAGCATATTCTATGCGTTAAAATTAAGTGCTAACGCGACTAAGCTAAAATTAAGTAAACACAATTTGTTATTTTATCATTGAAGTATTGTTTTTGTGTTAGTATAATAACTAAGTATATACAAATAATAGCTAGAAATTATATTGAATAATTATAAATTTTGGATTATAATATTTTACCATTATTTTCTTAAGAAAAATTGTAAGTTAAATTGAACTGATTTTATTTGTGGGCTTTTAACTAAATATTTAAGTGTAAAACCTATTTTACCTAAACATGGCTTATTTAGGAAAAGGTCAAATAGCAGAGTTAAGATACAACCTCTGACAATAAAGTTCGGTGAATAGTCCTATAACATTAACGCAGTTGGAATATTAATGAAAGTTACCTTACTGTCCTTCAAAATAGTCATCTCCCATGACAATGCACGGCTGAGAATTGCTATACATGTACTGGAAACTTTGCAAAAAGTCTTCTTTTACGATGGAGTTCAAAAGCCTCGTCAAGTTTCGTATCACGTTTGATGAGCATCGTTGATGCTTTCCTTTGATGAATTTTTTGCTCTGACCTTTTACCGACGAGATGATACAGGAGAACACCATTCCATGCTTTGTCGTTTCATTTCAGGGTCTTACTTGAGACACCAGGACTCATCCTCAGTGACAACACAGTTCAAGAAATTTGGGGTCACATCCACCGTTTCGACAAAATCATGTGAAGCCTCTAAACGTGCCTGCTTCTGATCTTCTGTCAAGTGATGTGGCCCTTTTCTCATCCCTAAATTCTGGCTAACGATTTGTCTCACGGATTCACGGTTAATCTGCAGTTCATCAGCTATCATGCGCACAGTTAAGCGACTATCTTTCGTGAGTAATTTCTTCACTTTCTCAATGTTATCGTCACTGACGGAGGTTGCCAGTCTTCCGCTACTGGGGTTATCAGAAAAACTATCCCGTCCTTCTCGGAAACGGGCAAACCACTCTTACACACACTTCATGGACAGTGCTTGAACTTCAGAAACACGTACCAGCATCGCATGAGTTTTTTTAGATGTCTTGTCAAGCTTAAACCAAATCTTTAAATTAAACTTTTGTTCGCTCATTTTCCTGTTCTCAGTTAAGAACCAACGCACTAAACAAGAACTTTGTAAAACAAGTCTTACACGAAACACAAACGATGCTCAACTAAACAATAGGGGGGGGCAGATGGTCAACACCTGTAGCTATCCAGGTTCAGCGTTTTGTTTCGCCAGTGTTGCCAGATCGGCCGTTCTGACTTCATTCACCGAACTTTATTGTCAGAGGTTGTATATAGCAGAAAAATTAGGTGAAAGAGTAACTAATGATTTAAAAAATATACACCTTAAATATTATTATAAAAAGCATCAATTACGAAGAAGAATTTGTACGAGAAATGTTAAACGCAATAATACAGGAATGAAGGAAACCCGGCACATCGCGTGTCTGAGAGGACTATAATACAATTGAAGGACATTGTTCAAACCCTTTTGAGTTACGAAAACTTTCTAAATGTAATGCTAAGGAAGTAGATAAAATTGAAATTGCAGAAGTGGAAATTGATTGTGAACCAGGACATGTTGTCACAAAAGCAGCTGTTATTCGGAAACAGCAGGATAAGGGAAGTTATATTTTGGGGAATCAAACAGCTGCACTCCTAAAATCGGGTGTAGAACAGGATGGTCTACTAAAATGGGAAATGGTGAATGCAATTTAGACTCGGAGTCAAAGAAAAAACGAAGCAGAACAAAGTAACACGAGTGTAACAATTGAAGATAACCAAATTGAAATTGCCGAAAATATAGCTGATGCTATGGAAAACCTTTTACCTTCATTTATGAGAGTAAAAGAGGACACAATAAATTTAATTAAAATTAATACCAATGAGTTCATAGAAGTACAGCAGAAAAGTGAAGAATTAGCTCCCTTGATTCAGAAAGTAGAAAAATCCAAGAAAAATAAAGATTCTAATCTGTTACATCAATTAGAAAAATTGTGAAATGAAACCTGTTCCCTAAATGAAGAAAAAGACGAAAGGCATACAGAAAAACAAGAGGAAGAGCAAAAGACAAATCTGTTAAAGATTCGACAGGAAAGAGTATTGGGAAAAGAAAAGGATGTTACAGGAGAAAATACTTCCTTTAGAGAAAATGAAGAATTAGTATTAAAGGTGCAAATTAAGTCAAGAGAAGATTTACCGAATCGACTAGATAAACTGGGAAAAGAAACATACATTTCAAATGAAGGAAAGAAGAAAGCAGAGGGAGCGTTCTTAAAAAGTAGCCCCATACTGAAACCAATACAGTTAGAAAAAGATAAAGTTCTGAGACAGATAGTTAGGTGGTCAGAACGAGCAAATAGAAGTTTTCCATCCAGGAAGGAAGAAAACATACATTTTAAAGCTAAAAAAACGATTCAACTGCAAGGGA
This sequence comes from Nephila pilipes, assembly GCA_019974015.1. NCBI lineage: Eukaryota > Metazoa > Arthropoda > Arachnida > Araneae > Nephilidae > Nephila > Nephila pilipes. The sequence goes on from BMAW01074338.1 coordinate 72,853, forward strand.
AAAAACATCATGAAAGATATCAGATAATTTTCCAAAAGAAAGAAAATATAAGTACCACAAAAAGACGAGGGCTTCCACCCGAAGTAAGAAAAAACTGTGAGGTGGACAGGAAAAAAAGAGTGACTGAACTCACGGTGGGAGAGTACCTCTTTACAAAGACTGGAAAATTCTATTGCAACCACAAAGGAATGCGAAAACCAGTCCCCTTTGACCCAGGGGGAGTGAATGGATTTCAGTCCAAGTAGTGCCTCTTTCACAATGAAGAGAAAGAGATGACATTGGAATTGTTCTGGCCCAGAGAACTGATAGAAGAGCATCCCATTTTATACCTTATTAAGAAATTTTCTGATACAGAGAAAAGATAATGCGATATTAAACGATCGTAATTATTCGTCCTATCGTGCCATTCAGAAATATATTTCCAGTAATTTTAATGTGGACGAAAAAAAAATTGCGGCATATATAAAGCGGTACATTTATACTGCTGTTGTTTCAGGTATTATTATTTACATGAAAGGAAAAGGTGTCCAAGGCTTTTTTCGATTAGGAGGTAACATGAAATTAAAAATGAATGAACTGTTAAAGGTTTCAAGTAGTAATAAAGCGGTTACGTTTTCAGCAGAAAAATATGGAGCACCTAGCAAGATCTCCGAAAAGTTGAAAAAGACATAAAAGTGAACCCTGCTAGCAGAGCTCAATAATTAAGGCGTATTTCAAACAACAATAAGAATTTTATTGAGTCATTGACAGTTCGTATGGACTTTATATATCAAAAGCTTTTATGAATATTTTCTATTTTGTTTGCTACCACTCTTTATATTTGCGTTTATTGTTTTTCTTGCTTGTAAGAGGAGTATTGTCTTGATAACTTTTCTTACATTTATATATTTGAACCACAAAATTCTTAGTTATTACTGTTTTATTCATGTAATTTAGGCTTAGTATTTTGAATATATATTTCAGTAAAATATTCTTTTGCAGAAGTTTTATTTTAAAAGAATTATTAGAGATGAATCCTTTCTCTCATCACCTCGAAAAATATGTTATGTGGATAAAGATTTTGTAAAATGTTGAATAATTATTTTGATAATCTCCTTTAAGAAACTATTAATTTTAACAAGGAGAACATAAGTTGATTCTGTAAAAAAATTTATTCATTGAATAATCTATGTCCAACTTTCAGAAAATAGTACACATTTTTCTTAAAAAAAAGTCTTTCAAAATGCTTTTATTAAAAATGCTAATTTTAAAATTGTGTAATTTGGATTAAAATTATTAATAGAATTAAAAATTACTGTCAGTAATTGAAAATTATTAAATTTTTATTAAGTATTTATTTGGACACATACTTTTATAATTGGTACTAAATAAAACCTTTTCAATATTTTAAATAGTAATATTCTAAAAAAAGTACATTAAAGGGTTCATAAATAAGTGCATAATTTTATTCATTTTTTCATTTAAATGTTTCTAATAATACTAGTTGTTTCTCTATTTGAAGTTCAGTTTTTGTATTTGAGAAAAACAAAAACAAAGCTCTCTATATTTTACTCATGCTAGGAAAAATATTGGCGTTATTAATTGTGATAAAGTTTTAAACATTGGTTTTCATTTTAATATTACGATGCTATATTATGCACTAGTATACTATGCAAAATGTTTTATTGCAACAGAAGGAAACATCCAATAAGAATGTTAAATTGGTTTTACTAATCAGTGTGCATATAATTCAAAGTGTTTGTAATATTTGATGTTAATAGAATAAAGAAATTGTAATAGATTCTTGGAAGTATTACTTCTCAAAATGACTCTTGTGGTTTGAACTATCTTACAGTTTTAAGCTGATGAAAACATATATGGGAATTAATTTTTAATATTTGTCTTGAAAACCTTTATCAAGAAAGTGTTTGTTTCATATTTTATGTAATTCTAGTAGAAGTGATGTTAATATGAATATTAAAGCAGTATAATTTGAGTTATTGTGCAAGATGTTATTAATTAAATAGAAATGTAGTATATATATATATATGAATAAGATAACATGGATTGTTATTTTTTTAAATTTTTTATGTGTTAGTTAATATAGTATACAATTTTGGCTAGAAGGAAATCGTACTTTGTTACCTGAATCATACTGTGTATTATCTATTTTGTAATGTGTCATCTAAAACGTATTGTGTTATCTAATTCGTTCTGTGTCATCTAAATTGAACTGTATTGCCTAATCCGTACTGTGTCAACTAAATTCGTACTATGTCATCGGAACCGCATGTCATCTCCTATTGACATCTAAATATTTTAGTGAACTTCAACGAACAGAACTTTTCCTTTACCAGAAAAAGTTCTTTCCAGAGAAAGAAGTTTGTAGCGAACGTCATTTACAAACCATTTGATTTCGTCATGGATGAAGTTATCCAATGAAACTCAGAGTAACTGAGATGCGCTCGCACCTAGAAGAAAGAGAGAGAACGTAAGAGAAATGAAGAGGGAATGCAGTGTATGCATCATGGCGCATGTTTAGCGGTTAAATAAAATTTAATAGATCTCTCTAGCCTGACTGTACTCGTTCGTAATAAGTTACAAGTTAAATTGGAGGAAAGAAGGAAAAACTTTACTCGTAATTTGGGTACACGGTGTACAGAATTCCGAATCCAAAGTTCCTCCTATGATTGTAATAATGACAAATATCAACTCCAACTGAGCTCGGATGACAATGTAATGCCTAGGTATTACGTTTTCCTTCCATGACAAGGTATCTAAATAATCATTAATCTACACAACTAGAAATTAAAGCAGTTAGGTAATGAGTGAAATTGCTTTCGATCGGATTTTCGATTTTTCAAAAGGTGATCCCTATCTTACTATATTTGTGGAGAAGGTATCTGTATCCTGATGCTGAAAAATTGTATTATGAATATTACTTATTTGAGCTAAACTATTCGGGTTCGAATTCTCAGTCGAATTTTACAAATCTTCAACTTTTTCTTGATCTTCTCTAAGTTCCCTCCTAAAGCTTTTTACTCAATGCAGAAAAAATACAGATGTCTCATATTGATATATTCAGCTCTCTACCTATACCATCAACTAGCTTGAGTATCAAGTATTTAGTGCTTACATTTGCATTCCCTCGGTTATTTTTTCTACACTTCAATAATTTTATTCTAATCTACATAAGTCATATTTCATTTTCTGGGAGAGTTTCTATTCAAACAATATTATATTACAATTCCCAAGGATTAATTGAAGAGAAAAGTACAAAAGAATCTCACTACAACAGATGTAGGTACATCATTCCATAGAGCATATGACCAATTTGATCAACCGTGGCTATACTGGTATGTCTGTCTCTCAGTAAAACTTAACTACCTGTTATCAATGGACGATTGATTTGGAGAGCGACTATCAGGAAAACATTTCAACACCTTCTGTGTGGAGAAAAATCAGAAAAACATGGGAAATATGCAATTGAAAAGTTGCGCCTCAGAGTCCTCGAACATTGGGCACAGATACGGACCTTATCATTACGGTTATGTGACGGGAACTGTTTATTGCACCAGCTCTGCTAATGAAAATTTGCAATATTTGTATCCAATGGCACCCCATACTATTCCTTCAGATTATGGGATAGCATCACGTTAGTGCAAACGAGTTGGGCTATCATCGCTACTTCCTCACAAAAATACGTCCATCATATAATGATGTATGTAGAAACAAAATTCATTTGATAGGAAACATGACCTTGTTCTTGTGTCTATGATCGTTATTGAATATATCATAGTAGATGTGCCTGTAACTAACTGCTTCAGCGTCAAAGGAAGCTGCAACTATTTTAAACTTGTAGATATCCGTAGTTCTGCAGAATTTATACTATTATTCTTGAACAAAGTGTATTGTCTTGCGATCCTATGACCCTTAACCCGTAAAAATGAACTCGTATTTAAAGAACAGGATTGGCTGAAAAGAAGTGAATTTAAGTCCTTCTGCTATATAAGAAGCACTGGGGAATGAAAAACTGGAATGGATAAGGAAGCTTGTTTTCTATCCCATTTATTTCTTTTAAATATTCAGGTCATAGGCTTTCAATTTTCAAGGATTTCAGTTTTTTTAATTATTTTTTGATAAATTTCTGTTGCTGCAGTGTTTGTTTACTGATGTTTTAAACCTTCAGAATTAATCAATTTGTAAATTAGCAACAATGCCTTTCAAACGAACCAAGCTTCTGGTCCAAGTTACTGTATGTGACCCTTCATGGTGTTTTGCATGTCTCTCCTGAACATTTCGTTTATATATTCTCATAACAAGCATGGGAGCACTAACCACACAAGTAGCAGTTTCATGTAGATATAAGCAGAAGTTCCTATAGGCTGCAATCCTCTCTCGGTTATATTGTGACAGGAGTTGGTAGACATTCATCCTTTTTACTTAAGGAATAAAGCGATATTTACACAGACATCCAACATTAAAATGTGACTTCCGAATGAGAAATAATGGATGAAATCTTTTTACGCATATTGAAGATGGTATTACTCTTACTGTCCTCTTTTAAATGTGTTAAAATTCTAAACATTTGTTATTATACCTTTCACTCAAATTTGATGTTTATTGAGAGGAGAAGCTTTCATGATGTAGTAATTCAGATTTAAGTATTTTTTAAATAACAAAGAAAATTTACAAATAATGTTACATATTAAGGCGACAGAAAAAAAACTGAAAATTTTATTTATTTGCAAAAGCAAAAAAAGAAAAAAAAGAAAAATTACATAAATAAACAATTAAGAAAAAGATCAAATAACTGAAAGAACATTAGACACAAATAGCAAAAAAATAAAATTCAAATCCTAGAAAAATACAAACCAAGGCATAAAAAACAACGAAAATAAAAGCGACTAATCCAAAACGAAAATGAAAAGTCACATTCATAAATTCTGAGTTTAGTTTATCATAGATTAGCTGGTTAAACATATTTTCTAGCCCCGAACATTCTAAAAAAAATGTATATACAAATAAAGAAATTCCATAAATTCAAAAACCCAAAATACAAAAATGACTACATTACAACATATGAAACTAAATAAAAATAATGATAAAGAGATATACATACCCAGACATTTACCACCTAAAACCGGAAAAAACAATCCGAAAATTAAGAATCCACATTAAAAAATATTAAAACTCTTACTTGAGACAATTGTCTAACCACAAAACAAAAATTTGTGGCGTCTGCTGTTCTCCACCAGCCTAACGCTAACACATCTAACGTTTAACAGAACTCTAATCTAAAGATAACAGAACAAGATTTTTCTACTTTTTTTCCATCGGGAAATGAAGCAACACTCATTTTCAGAAAGAAAAAGTACTAGTACAGAATTTCAAAGACCTTAAGAAATTATAGCAAAATAGGAAAAAAAGAGAAAAAGACGGAAAATTTAAAAACAAAATAAAAGGAGAAGAAAAGCAAATTTAATCAGCACTAACATGAAATATAAAATTTAAAAAATATTTTGTAACCAAAACAAAGAAAAAAATTAAAACTTATAATTGTATTTTCAATTAGTCTTACTATAGTTCAAAAAACAATTCTGCTTATATATATATATATATATATATATATATATATATATATATATATATATA